>CM077095.1:33223205-33417295 GCA_039513925.1 Platanthera zijinensis
TGGGCCAGATCCTTAGATCCCATGTGCTAGGGAAGCACATAAGAATCTTATCATTGACCTCTGTCAATGATATGTCCTTGTCAAGGGTCCTCAGCTCATTGATGATTGAGCTGAGCCTGGTGTACATGGCTTCAACTGATTCAGCATCAGTTTTCTTGAAGTTCTCATACTGTGAGATCAGGTTGGACCTTCTGTCCTTCCTTTCATCAGCTGAACCAGCCACAATCTGGTTCAGTGTATCCCACATAGCTTTTGCTGAAGAGCAGTCAGCTACCTTCTGGAATACCTCATCTGACATTGTCTGAGCCAGTATGTTCATTGCCTTGGCATCTGCTATTTTGGCCTTCTTGTACTCATCGTTGTAATCTGGAGGAGGCACTGCACTCATATCAGATGATGAGGCAGTAGCAGCAGCAGGTGCTCTTGGGGGACCTGACAAAATAGAAGCAAAGATGCTTTCATCAATAGAATTCATATATAATTTTATCCTTGCCTTCCAGATGCCAAACTTAGCTAAGTTGCATGCTGGAGGTCTGGTGCTAGAATAATCCTTGGACTGGGCCATGATAGTGAATATCTATAAGCTTTGGTATCTATCAGGATCTTGTGACTTAGGTGTTAGCCTATTCAGTCAGTCAACCTCCCTCTGATACCAATTGAAAGTGAAGGGATAGATACTACTCTAGAGGGGGGGTGAATAGAGTTATCAAATTTTACACTAGACAAAACTTAATGGTCACCCAACTCCCTTGGAGTGAAGTGCGGAATGAAAAGATTATAGATATAGATTTAACCCTATAGCCTAACACGAGTGATGTGCACAAACTCAAGCTAACTGTAATTACAGTTAAGGCTTGGAAAACCTAATCAGCAACTAGCAATCCTAGTTATATCTATTCACAGCCACAATGCAGGAATTAAACAAGTGAATCCAGACGACACAAGGAAATTTATAGTGGTTCCCCAAACAACTTGGGTACGTCCACTCTTCTACCCACACGGTAGGAATCCACTCAGGTTTTTGATCAGGTGCCCTGCCACCAACAGGATCTGCTTCAGGTAGATCCAGAAACCCTTTAGACTTTTGATCAGGTGTCTAAAAACCAAGCACAGGTTTTTGATCAGGTGCCCTGCCACCAAGGGATACTTTTGAAGGGAGTAATAACCCTGTACAGGAGGGGGAAGAAGGTTAAGATGTCTTCTCTATTTTACAAAGATTAGAGAAGCACAAAAACTTGCACTGAGCTAGAAAGCTCTAAAGAATCAAGGCTCCCCCTGGCTCAAAGATGTCCAGGTGAAGTCTTGCTTCAGTGCAGAAAACTCTTCAGAAAGCTCTGAAGGAAAAACTACAAGAAGATAAAAAATAATAAAATTAAAGATCTTCAAGCAGCTATCTTCTTCTTCTTCTTCTTCAAAAGAACTCTGAGTTTGAACTTCCTGAAAGCAGGAGAACTCAGGTTGAAGAGGAGTAGAAGATCTTAACACTTCTCAGTTAGATGAGTATTGCTGAGAGCAGAAGACTAGATCTTGATGAAGGCTTGAATGCTTGAAAATATCTGGGTAACTAGTTAGCTAGCTTGAATCCTTCTTCAAAGGGTCCTTTTTATAGCAGCAACAAGCAACGGCTCTCTTCAGTTTGAATTACTTGTCTTCTTCTGAGACTTGAGACCTGGGCTGTAAATATCAAGAAGACAAAACAATCTCTACAGTAGAAATATTCTATAAAAGGAATAACCCTTTTTCTAGGAAGCTGCAGGAAGCAATTTGATAATAAAATACTAAATAAAGTCATATCAGAAACAAACTCTTTATAGCAAAAAGAAGACTTTTCAGTCTAACGGCTATAAAGGGCTGACAGCAGATAAAGTAAATTATAATGTCAGCTAATAAGACAAACAACTTTATCTAAAAAGATTTGACTCAGGCAAAAGGGATGGAGCAAATATTCCTGGTAATTTTATCATAAAACTTAAAACAACGTGCCAGAAAATGTATTAATTAATTAAATATAATAAATAAATACAAAATATTAAAGGCAGACAGAAAGCGTCGAACGACCCTCGGAGATCGTCGACCGACGCACGGAGATCGTCGAACTATCGGGCAGATAGTCGAACGATCCAGATAGTCGAACTATCAAAGGAGATAGTCGAACTATCACAGCAGATAGTCGAACTACCAGAAGATAGTCGAACTATCAGATAGTCGACCTATCAACAGATAGTCGAACTATCAGGGCAAAACAGATAGTCGAGCTATCAACAGATAGTCGAGCTATCAGATAGTCGACCTATCAACAGATAGTCGAACTATCAAAAACAAACAGATAGTCGACCTATCAACAGATAGTCGAACTATCAGATAGTCGAACTATCAAATCAGATAGCCGAACTATCAATCGAGAACAGATAGTCGACCTATCAACAGATAGTCGAACTATCAAAGACAAACAGATAGTCGAACTATCAACAGATAGTTGAGCTATCAGATAGTCGACCTATCAACAGATAGTCGAACTATCAAAACCAAACAGATAGTCGACCTATCAACAGATAGTCGAACTATCAGATAGTCGACCTATCCAAGCAGAGAGTCGAACTATCAAAGACAAACAGATAGTCGAACTATCAACAGATAGTTGAGCTATCAGATAGTCGACCTATCAACAGATAGTCGAACTATCAAAACCAAACAGATAGTCGACCTATCAACAGATAGTCAACTATCAGATAGTCGACCTATCCAAGCAGATAGTCGAACTATCAAAGCACACAGATAGTCGAGCTATCAACCGATAGTCGAACTATCCACGCAGACTGAAAGTCGAACAACTGATAGACGATCGTCGAACAGTTAGTCGACGATAGCCGAGCGGTGTTCGACGATAGTCGAACGAACAAACTACTTAACCAAATTCTCAATCTGGAAAAGTGAGGACTCTACAGCTAGACTACTAACCATTGACCATAGATAATTCTTGGGTCAAGGAACTAAAAGGACAAGACGGAACTCAAATCAAACTAGGGTACCAACAGAATACGTCTTGCACAACAGAACTTTTGCAATAACATCTACTAGGAACTTTCCTTCTGAGTTAAAGTCGGCCCTGCTAAAGGAATGGCTTGAGGGTTAGCTCCACAGAATAAGCTAGTTCTTATGGAATCTTCTGCAGTCATATCGGCATCTTCATCGACCACTGGGAGCTCTAGCAGAGTTGCAAGAGCAACTTTATCCAATCGAATTTTTATTCCTCTGACTTTGGATTTCAGGAGCTTTCCATTACGCTTGACCTTCAAATTCTGATAGAACACCTCAACTGCTGGAAAAATAACTCTGCACGGCGACTCGAGAACGAACGATAATCCTGCGGTTTCGAACAAAATCAGAAGATTTCTGAAATCATCTGAGAGATCGGCTATACCCGCGGGGGCGAGTTCAGAACGATGCCGATTTTAGAGGAAGGGGCCATTTGCGATTCTGGAAGATGAGAGGGGCGAAGAAGACGATGCTCTGCGATTTCTTGAAGATGAGGAGTTGGCGGCTACTCGAGTAAATGAGAAGTGGAAAGGGTTTTCCCGATTTTTCTCTATATATATATATAATCCTAATTAGGTTTTAGAAAAAGAATATATATTTCATACCTGAATGAAGCGGCAAATAGCTCGGTGCGAATAGAAAAATTAGAATTTCAAAGTAGAGAAGTCCGTATACTCGAGTAAGTCAAGTTCATACTCGAGTAGAGACGGAGCATACTCGAGTGTGTAAAGTTCATACACGAGTATGTAGTCAACTACTCGAGTATGTGAAACTCTTTACTCGAGTATTTCCCGTTTACTCGAGTATGTCTTTGATATACTCGAGTATCTTGCTCTGAAGGACAATTTTCCTTGGAGATTCTTACTGTCATTGATCTCTTCAACTTTGAGCAGCCAAAATCACTGATATCTTCTTAATTTGGGAGTCCATTACTAGTCTTCTTTGTTGAGCAGCCCGAGTTCCGTTTTGAAGAACGAAAACTTGGACTCGTCCAGCGGCTTGGTGAATATGTCTGCAACTTGCCTGTCTGTGGAGACATGTTGTAGATCAATGTCTCCATTTTCCACATGCTCCCGGATGAAATGATAGTGAAGCTCTATATGCTTGGTCCGGCTGTGGGAGACTGGATTATTGGCAATTGCTATAGGACTGGATGAGTCGCAAAACAAAGGAATGTTCTGGAACTTCATGTTGTAGTCTTCAAATTGATTCTTGATCCATAAAAGCTGTGCACAACAGCTGCCTGACGAGATGTACTCTGATTCAGCCGTTAAGATAGCCACACAGTTCTGCTTCTTACGGCTCCAGGAAATAAGTCTCCTTCCGAGAAATTGGCAAGTCCCGAGGTGCTTTTCCTGTCATCTTTGCTACCTGCAAAATCTGCATCTGAAAATCCAATTAGTTCACTATCATTACTTCTTGGGTACCATAAGCCAAGATTTGGTGTACCTTTGAGGTACCTCAGGATTCGCTTTGCAGCGATGTAGTGAGATTCCTTAGAGTTCACCTGAAATCTAGCACATACACATGTTGAGAACATTATATCTGGTCTACTTGCAGTAAGGTAGAGCAAGGACCCAATTATGCTTCTGTACTTGGTTTCATCAAAAGGTTTCCTTTTCTCATCCTTGTCCAGAGACATAGCTGAGGCCATTAGAGTCCTCATAGAGGTTGCATTCTCCATTCCGAATTTCTTAAGTAGCTCTTTGGTGAACTTGGTCTGTGAGATGAAAATTCCATCCTCAGATTGTTTCACTTGAAGCCCTAAGAAATACTTCAGCTCTCCCATACTGTTCATTTCAAACTTCCCTTGCATCAGTTTGGAAAACTTCTTGCAGAGGTTGTTATCCGTAGAGCCAAAAATGATGTCATCAACATAGATTTGCACTAGCAAAATCTTGCCTTTTATTTCCCTAAGAAATAATATCTTGTCTATCTTTCCTCTTGTGAACTTGTTCTCAAGAAGAAAGGTGGACAGCGTCTCATACCAAGCTCGAGGAGCTTGTTTAAGACCATATAGTGCATTTTGCAGTAAATAAACATAATTAGGAAAGGTTGAATCAACAAAACCTGGCGGTTGCTCTACATACACTTCTTCCTCTATGTCACCATTTAGGAAGGCGGACTTGACGTCCATCTGATAGACGGTAAAGCCCTTAAGTGCAGCGTAGACAAGAAATAACCTGATCGCCTCCAGTCTTGCTACTGGAGCATAAGTTTGGTCGAAGTCGATTCCTTCTTCTTGACGATAGCCCTTGGCGACAAGTCTGGCTTTATTGTTTATAATCGTTCCATCTTCGTCCATCTTGTTCCGGTAGACCCATTTTGTCCCAATGACGTTCTTACTCTTGGGTCTAGGAACAAGTGTCCAAACTTTGCATCGTTTGAACTAATTTAGCTCTTCTTCGATGGCTAGAATCCAGGATGCGTCGGAGTTGGCTTCCTCAAACTTCTTTGGTTCAACCTGTGAAAGAAAACTTAAGTATAAATTCTCGTTAGTTGTACCTCGACGAGTTCTGACGCCATCCCGAGGATCTCCTATGATTTGATCAATGGGGTGATCCTTCAAGTGTCTGAACTCTAAAGTCCTTGCATCTGGGATCTCTTCAGCCACTGGAGTTGCATCTTCAGTTGGGATGTGTTCTTCATTTTGATCATCTACTTCTTCAATGGGGGTTGTAGAGGTGATCTTGATGAATGTCTCATCCTTATCTTTAGTAGTTTCATCCAGGCTAAGTTCTTTCAACTTTATACCTGCATCTACAATAGGCACACTAGACAAGTTGCTTTGTAGCAGACTCGTCTCATCAAATACAAGATGTATCGACTCTTCCACCACCAGAGTTTTTCTATTGAATACTCTATAGGCCTTACTATGGCTACTATAACCTACAAAAATACCTTCAAATCTTTTCTCGCTAAACTTGGTAGTGTGATACTTACCGTTGTTAAGTACGAAGCACTTACAGCCAAAGATTCTAAAATACGAAATGGTTGGTTTCCTGCCTTTTAAAAGTTCGTAAGGAGTCTTATCATGGTTCTTGTTGATGAGAGATCGATTTTGCACGTGACAAGCGGTGTTGACGGCCTCAGCCCAGAAGTACTCTGGAAGTGAAGCATCACTCAACATGGTCCGGCAAGCCTCTATGAGTGTTCTGTTCCTTCTCTCAGCTACTCTATTTTGCTGTGGAGTGCGAGGAGAGGAAAACTCATGAAAGATACCTTGACTTTCACAGAATTCTGTCATGGCTCCAGACTTGAATTCCGTTCCATTGTCACTTCTGATTTTGACTACGGAACAGTTGCATTCAGTCTGAATCTGCCTAACAAAATTAGTGAAAATACCGAAGGTATCTTACTTGTGTTTCAGAAAGAACACCCACGCAAAGCGCGAGTAATCATCTACAATAACCAACGTATATTCCTTACCTCCCAAACTTCTAACCTGCAGTGGACCAAACAAGTCCATATGGAGAAGCTGTAAGCTTCTATTGGAATCCTTGCCTATTATGCTTTTAAACGAACTTCTTGTTTGCTTGCCTTTAATACAAGCGTGACAAGGACTGTCCGTAACGCACTTGATATTAGGTGCACCACGTACTAAGTTTTGAGAGAATAATTTATTAATAGTTTTGAAATTAATATGTGCTAGTCTCTTGTGCCAATGGTCAGCAAAGGATGCACTACTTTTTGCTACAAGACATACTGGTTTAGAAGTGTCAATACAAATGAAATTTAAACAGAAAATATTTCTTCTTCGAGTGTCTGATAAAATAGTTTCCATGTTGTTAACCGATTTTATCAAACACTTGTCAGTATGAAATTCAACTACGTATCCTTTGTCGCATAATTGGCTTATGCTGATGAGATTGTGTTCCAATCCTTCAACATAGGATACATCCGAAAACGATACGCTACCGTTAAAGATCATACCATAGCCTTTAGTTATTCCTCGATCTGAACCTCCAAAGATGACCTTTGTTCCGTTGCAGACTGAGGTGTAATTCTGGAGTAGGCTCCTTGTCCCGGTCATATGCCGAGAGCATCCACTGTCCAAGTACCAGATTGGCATTTTGGTGGCCTTTGGACATACCTGCAATTACAATCATTTAGCCTTAGGAACCCAAACAAGTTTGGGTCCTTGGTCTTGAGTTAGAATACTCCCCCTACGAGCATTAGCCTCATGAGTGGTCACTCTCACGTTGCTAACTTTAGGGGTTGCAACATTTTTAGGATTGAACCAACAATCACTGGCAAAATGACCAATTCTGCCACAACACCAACAGTCGAACCTGTTGTATCTTTGCCTTGTATAGTCCTGCTTGACTTTCTGGAATGAAGGTCCAGCAGGAGCTTTACTCTTGGAGGAAGAGGCTTCATGATGATGGCAATTACATGAAGTCTTCTCCTTCATAGGCTTTTCTACAATGGGTTTTACTTTTGGTGTCTTTTTGATATTGTGACCATGAGCATAAGGTCCATAGCTTTGAAGTTGAATCTCTTCATAAAGTTCTTTGAAGGCACTCTCGCCGAAGTTACGAGGACGAGTCCAATCTTGGTATCTTGACTTAGGCTTCTCAGGGATCGGCCTGGAAAAGTGTCCATAGGTGGACTCATAGTCGAGCTCGTTCGTAGGAAAGATCACTTTCTTGAACAGAACAGGTTCCAAGGGAGCTTTCCCTTTTTCTTCAGCTAGAGCCTTCCGGGCAGCCTTATTCTTTCTCTTGGCCTTGTTTCTCCTAGAGGATTTACTAGAAGAGCCAATGTGGCCTAAACCAGCACCCATGGCCTTAGCAGAGAACTCAGCAATGATTGGAAGAACTGTCTTAGGCTTAGAGAAACTCTCAACAAGTTTCTTTTCAGCCTCGAGTTGTTGTTCCAATTCTTTGATGATTTCCTCTTTAAGGTCGAGGTGCTTGAGAGCTTGATTGTATTCATCCATAACACTATTGAAGTTATCTTTAAGAGAGTTAGTCTTAGCGACTTCTTCTCTCAAGCTGCTCTCACTAGCCCGTAGAGATTTTATCTCTTTGGCTTGAGGTTTCACTACTCTACGACATTTCTCATAGGTCATAAGCAACTCTTTGTACTGGGCCATGAGTTCAGATTCATCTTCAGAGGAATAGCCCTCTTGCTCATTATCATAATCAGAATCAGAGAGAGGAGTGTGAGATTTTACCTCCCCAGTGAACTGGGGGACTTGTTCATCATCTGAGTGAGCCATGAGCCCAAAGTAAGCTTCCTCTTCTTCACTCGACTCAGATGAGTCGGAGTCGCTGAGAGTTTTGCTCTTCTTGGCTACTAGACTCTTCTCTGTCCTCTTTTTATGGTGTGAGGATTTCTTTTCCTCTCTTCTTCCACCTTCTTTCTTTTTGCGAGGGCAGTCGGCGATGACGTGACCTGGCTTATTGCAACAATAACCAACGATGTCAGTCGAAATCTGTTTGTTCTGTTTAGAGTTATACCTGTCATGGCTACTTGACCCTTTCTCTCTCTGATCACCATGACGTCGTGATCTTCTGAATGAGGCATCTTTGCCTCTCCATTGCTTTTTCTTATTTAAGAATTTCTTGAATTGCCGGGAGAGCAATGAGAACTCTCCTTCAGATAGTTCTGAGCCAGATGAGCTTGGATCAGATGATTCTTCTTCATTAGCGACAGACTTCTCCTTGGATGCAGACCTGCTGATCTCTTCTTCAGCTTTTCTTGAGTTGATTTGCAGCTCGTAAGACATAAGCTTTCCGAACAGATTTTGCGAGTCTGTCTCACCTAACCTTCCAAACTCCCGAATGGCATATACCTTATTGTCTCATTCCTTGGTTAGGGATCTTAAGAATTTGTCATTGAGTTCCCCATTGGTGAAGACACATCCATAAACTCTGAGGCCATTTACTATCTTGAAGAAGTTCTCAAAAGTGTCAGCTATGGCTTCCTTATGACCCTACCTGAAGGCTTCATATTTTTGGTTCAGTAGGGACCTTCGATCATCCCTTACTTCTTCTGTACCTTCCATTAGAGTCACTAGGGATTGCCACATCTCCTTGGCAGACTGGCAATGAATCAGATCCTGCAGCATTGAGTCATCGACTGCACTTGCGATAATATTTTTGGCTTTCTTGTCCAACGAGACAAGTGCAATCTCGTCCTTATCGAGATCCGGGGATCTTCTTCCACTATCATGAAGATCCGGGGATCTACTGCTTCCATGAAGAACTTTACTCTTTCCTTCCACATAGTAAAATTGTTCTTGGTGCAGATAGGGAGTTTAGCAAAATCCTTGGTCTTACTCATGCTTGATACTATTCAAGAAAAAACTTAGAGGGATAAGATCAAGGTGTTAACCTTTTAACGATCAACCTCCCTCTAATACCAATTGAGAGTACTAAGTTGTTAGCCTAAATCACCTAGAGGGGGGGTGAATAGGTGAAATGCGTGTCAAAATGCGGAATTAAAAATAACACAGCACACATCAAGCAATCACAGACGACAAGAGATTTATAGTGGTTCCCGAATCTTGGGTACGTCCACTTTATTCACCGATCTAGCAAATCACTAGACTCGGCTACTCCACTATCTCGGATTGAAAACAATCCTACACCTCGGAACCACGTTCCTACAAACTCGATCCAAATCAGATCTACACTCGGAAGATAAAGCCTTCCTACAAATCTCGGAGAAAAACTCCTACAAAGAAATTTGGTTTGAAAATAAAATACAAACAGTAATATTCTCAGATCTGGATCTTGACAGTCTTCTTCCTTGAGAGCTTTGGCTTGATCAGAATATGTTGAAGACGACTTGAGAGAGATCCACAAATCTGAAAAACGGAATCACCTCGATCGAGAAAATAGATCTGAAATCTTTGAGGCTTGGCGAGATCGAGTGATTAACTTTCGTCTGGATCGCTGGAGAATAAAAGTTGAAGGCAGCGATCGAAGATCGTCGATCCAGAGCTTCTTCCGTGAATGTCAATGGCGGCGGTGGCGACGTGAGGAATTAGGGTTCACGGGATTTTCCTTTTTCTCTTTCTTAAAAGATAATAATTTTAGAAAAGACTTGTTATTAGTCAAATCTGAAAGGACCTATTTATAGGTGGACTCCAACGGTCAGAAAATTAATTAGGGATGACACGTGGACCAATCAGAAATGATTAATTTGAAATACACAGCGAAATTGACTTAGAGAATTTCAGGAAAAATTTAAACAGATTTACTCGAGTCATAAAAGAAACATACTCGAGTATCAGATGGTATATACTCGAGTGGATAGAAGAAGTATACTCGAGTATAAGAAAAGAAGCTACTCGAGTGATTCAAAGATCAGCACTCGAGTGAATTTAGAACTACTCGAGTATGAGAGTATATACTCGAGTAAAAACACTTAGAGAAAATTTGAGATAAGATAGGAAAAGCTACTCGAGTGAAAGGGTTGGAGATACTCGAGTGAGGGGAAAAAGAACTACTCGAGTATCTGTGGAAGATTACTCGGGTAATCACTAAGCTACTCGAATAAGAATAACAACTACTTGAGTACAGAATCACTTACTCGAGTATATAGAGAACTACTCGAGTATGTAGACTTAGAATTTTTCTGAGATGAGAAGCACAGATCTACTCGAGTATGAACAGAACATTTACTCGAGTAACTAACCAACTACTCGAGTGCAAGTTATCATCTACTCGAGTATAATGCAGTCTACTCGAGTATGTAACCTAACTTACTCGAGAGCAGACTCACTTACTCGAGTGTAAAAGGAGGTACTCGAGTATGTGGACTTAGAGAAATTTTTGGATCTAATAACAGAAGGATCTACTCGAGTATAATATATGACTTACTCGAGTGACTAACTATCTACTCGAGTATAAACTTATCTACACGAGTATACAGAGTCACACGAGTATGTCTGAGGATCTACCCGAGTACTAAGTCACTTACTCGAGTATATGAAGAAACATACTCGAGTATGTGTACTTAGAAAAAATTCTTCTGAAAAGATAAACTTCAAAACTTCAGTCCACCAATCCAAGTGCTTGTAGAGGAAGTGTATCCCAATAGAGAGGCTATACATGGGCCAACACCTTGGATCACACAATGAGGGATTACATTGTATGGTCCTGTATTTGGTGACCCATTATAGACTGACATTGGTCTAAACTTGGCAATGAGAACCTGCACACATATAACTTAAACACAATATCAAATACACCTTAATTCATCTTAGTTCAAGGTCTGACCTCCTACAAATCTGAGGTATTGTGGAGACAAATCCCAACACCTAGGAAGCCTTTTATATATCTTCATGAAAATATGCTACCGCCGACGGTAAGACTAGCGCCCGGCGGTTGGTTCGCGTGCTTGTTCTGCCAGCTGTCGTCCAAATCTAGAATAATAATTAAAACAAATATTTGTCATTTTATCGTTTCTTGTTCCAAGAAGTTATAGCTACCATTGTGCGGTAATTTTTGACAAGACGATTCAGAAATAGCGTGTAGATATTCATCGATCGGCTAGCACGGCGTGGTAACTGCTATCGCCTGGTGGTAGGTCATTTATCTTGAAATCCCACTTGACGTTCTTCGAGAGCCTAGCGTAGTGCGATAAGAATCTACCGCCTATGGTAATTTCCCGAGAGACAGGCCAAATTAATACCTTGCATTAGTGTGTGCGGTAGGACTAGAGCGGAGCGGCAGTTTCATGAGAGCTCTATCAAATTCATTCACAGCTACTGCTTGGCGGTAACATCTACTGCTCGGCGTTAGGATCCATAGGAGTCTTCTTCTTAGCTTGTACATTTAATTCTGCACACTCTATCAACACAAGACATGATAAAATATAACCTCGGAGTTGATATTCTCAAACACAGGGCATGTGAAACATCGGTTCTAACAAACTCCCATTTTTGATAATATCAAATCTCGTTCATGAGAAATAACAGTACGATAGAGTTCAGATAAAGAATAAGAATTATAAGCTAATAATAGGTTACAGGTTCGCTGTGTAGCTCCGCTACGCACATGCTCCCCCTGTCTACATGTTCGATATGCTCCCTCTATCTAGGTGCACACATTGTTAACATGCTCCACCTACATGTGACCTCTCCTACCCCGTGACTCATACTCATGACCATACTAAAGATCAATTTATTCTCCCCTTTGATAATATCAAAAGGGTGTGCAAGGCCAACCAAACATACAGGATGAAAAATAGTAGAAATGATGAGCATTTAGACAAATAGCAGATAGTGCACACACAAAGGAATGTAAGAGATAATAATCATAGAGGCGACTCAAAACGGAATACATATCAGAGAATTGTAAGCACATGGGTCACAAAAAGGAGTAAGATACACAGACAGAGAAATTGAATTTTCAGAGTTCATATGAATTTGACAGCATAGACTAAACTAAGCACACAGTGAGTACGTCTACAATGATATAAGAGTAAGAAAGTAATCATGATAGACAAACATTGAAACCATCATGAGTGTTTATCGTGTGCTAGTACATATTATGCAAAAAAGAGGTAGTGAAGTTGCAGTCTAATTCTTATGTGTGGAAGTCTTAGACAAGGAAATGACATGTATACATGTAGTATCGAAAGCGAGATAACACCATGGGGGAAAATAGCACATTGTCCATGTGAATCTCGATCTTCTAGGAACCTAACACAAGAGAAATAAGGTGAATAATCACCGAAGATGTCATTCGATGTCATACATAGGCAAAAACTAGGGGCACTAAGCTAAATATAGAGTCAATGCATAAGATCGAAGTAACTCTTTAACCAAGGTGCGCATCCTCACAATGCTCATGATGACATATCAAGAGGAATGAGTAGTGCTTAGGGGAGACCGACAGACGAGATGTGAAAGCATCCATAGTTTTATTTTGTTTGCGTAGATCTATCACTTTAATCATTTTTTAGAAGGTTATGGGAGCCCCGAGTCAATCGAAATCTTTCCACCTAAATAGATACACTTTAACTTGTATACATACGACTTTTGTACTAGAGTTTTGGCCCAAAGTTCCACACCTAGTTTAATCATAAGTGTATCGTGACATTGATTATTAAATGTATTTCTAGCATGTTAGAATATAGTGTCACGATTTATAGCATGTACGCATAGTATTTTTCATCTTGAGTGCACCGGCTAGGGATATGTGTATCAAGTGAAGTCATTCCCCTATATATATCCTCACATATACCTAGAGGCATAGACAACAAACACAACCCCATCTTATCGCACTCAATAGCTAAGCATTTATAGATTCAGCCAACTATGACCGGAGGACAATGTGAGCATACATTAAGAGTCGGAACTCAAACATTGTAAATATGTGCTATGGTCTAAGTCACAGCCATGTGAGCCCGAGAGCATTATATTTCTACAACAATTTTTTTTATTTTGGGTTTTCAGTTTTTTTATTTTGGGTTTTATATTTTTTGTTGCTTTTTGCTTTTTTAATAAAATAAAACAAACGTTATAAAGAAAGAAAATGCATGTTTTTTAAAAAAAAAGGAAAATCAAATGAGCAAACTCATAAGAAAATATGCATGAAAAAAATTCTCAAATAAAATAGGCAAACACAGCGAACGATGACTAGGGTTTGATATCCCGAATACCAAGCTCGAGTCGAAGCAATAAGAAACATGCATCTGGGAGTGGCTTGGTAAATATGTTAGCTAGTTTGTCATTGGTGTCGATGAAGCTTACACTCACGTTTTCCTTTTTTATATGATCGCGAATGAAGTGGTGACGCGCGTCAAAATGTTTTGATCTAGAATGGTGCACTGGATTATATGTTAAGTCTATGGCACTATTGTTGTCGTACCTAAGTGTAACATTCCAACAAGAGAAGCCAAAGTCTTCTAACGTTTGAGACATCCATAGTGCTTGAGTGAAACAGCTTCCTAAGGCGATATACTCGGTTTTAGCGGTGGATAGTTCAACTGAGTTTTGTTTGCGGCTTGACAAAGAGACTAGTGTCGGGATTAGGAAATGGCAGGTACCGCTTCTAACGTCCCAATTCACGCTAGGCCCCTCGCACGAGTTCTGAGTCAAAAGACTTGACTCGGGCTCGGGGTGCACTGGCAAAAGGTGTCAAGTGCGTTGAATGGAGTGTAGGGTTGAGTGATACCAAACGGATCGAAAGGAAATGGCCTAAGTGAAATTCGCCGGGTATCATTGTTGATACCCGACGAATTTGTCGAGAATGCCTGGGGATTATCGCTGATCGTCGAGAATGCCCGGTGATACAAACCGATCGTCGAGTATCGCTGACTGATACTCAACGCACTCAACGCCAGGATTTCCGATAAGTTGGCTAAGTGAAATTCGCCGGGTATCATTGTTGATACCCGACGAATTCGTCGAGAATGCCCGCGATTCTCGCCGATCGTCGAGAATTCCTGGTGATAACCACCGATCGTCGAGTATCGCAGACTGATACTCAACTCACTCAATGCCAGGATTTCCGATAAGTTGGCTAAGTGAAATTCGTCGGGTATCAATGTTGATACCCGACGAATTCGTCGAGAATGCCCGACGATTCTCGCCAATCATCGAGAATGCCAAGTGATACCCACCGATCGTCGAGTGTCGCTGACTGATACTCAACAGACTCAACCCAAGGATTTCTTAAAAGTTGGCTAAGTGAAATTCGCCGGGTATCATTATTGATACCCGACAAATTCGTCGAGAATGCTCGGCGATTCACGCCAATCGTCGAGAATGCCCGGTGATACCCACCGATCGTCGAGTATCGCGGACTGATACTCAACGCACTCAATGCCAGGATTTCTGATAAGTTGGCTAAGTGAAATTCGCCGGGTATCATTGTTGATACCCGACGAATTCGTCGAGACTGCTCGGTGATTCTCACCGATCGTCGATAATGACAATTGATTCCCGTCGAATTTTAATTGTTCGTTTTCTTCGCCAAGGAAGATTCACCGGCTTGTACAGGCGGACCGAACCGGACTTCGGGATTCGTGCTGGAAGGTTCCTTGGACCGGTCATATCAAGTAAGACCTAATTTGGGCGGTCCAATCAGAGGGTGACACGTGGCAGAACGGATTTAACCTAATATATTGGTTTATAAGAGAAGATAAAGCCGAAACCTAGCCATCCTTGCCGATCGATCTTGCCGTCATCGCGAACCCCGTGAATCCAAAAAAGCCGAGGGAAGCCATCGGTGCTCCTAGATGCGGCCTTCTCTCTCTCTCTCTCTCTCTCTCTCTCTCCTTCCTTGCCGTGAAGAACAAGGACACGAAGCAAGAGATGACGCAAAGAAGGATGACTAGATCCATGGCCGGGAATGATGGTACCGCTAGAAACAAGGTGAGCTTCCTCCCCTATCCCTTGGTGCTAGATCTGTAGTTATATTCTAGGAGAGGTATCGACTCCATAGAGTCTTGATGGTGAGGAGATGATTTCCTAGGGAAGACATGCCTAGATTTGTAAATCTAGGTTTAGGTGTCTTCACCCTCCTCATCATTCAAAGTGAAGGTGAGAGAGAGATTCGTGGAGAAATATGGCTTCATGAGGGTGAATAAGGGTGGATGATTTTCTGGAGGAGTTTTTGGGAGATTGGTGCAAGGAGGAAGATGAACGGATGCCGTTCATCTCACCTTAAGATGCTTGCAGAAATCTGATTTCTGCACGCAGCGATCTTCGTGGCAAATTTCGTGGGTGTTCTGGCAAGATCTGGGTTTTCGACTCAACAAGAAAGTCGTAGCCCTATAAATTATCTTTCCAATAAGTGGTTGCATGTTTCCAGGCGATACATGTAGTCACGGAAATTAGGTTCGAATCTGCTGCAATTGGGGGAAATTCCACCCAGGAAATCTGTATCCTGTACGCAGCAGGCTTCGAGTGAATTTCTGGTGTGATGCGATCAAATCTGGGCTTTCAAAAAAACACGAAAGTTATAGCCCTTGAAATTATCTTTCAAACGAGTGGTTACACGCACTCGTCGGATTTCTATAGCCTCGGGAATCCTTGGTCGAAGTTGCTGCTCGGATTAAGGCTGCACCAAAATTCTGGGTTGTGTAACGTGGAATGCGATTTGGTGGAATTTAATGTTGCGATCCAACTCGAGGCTTGGTTGAACTCTTTCGACATAATAATCATAGTTATATGATAAGTTGAGGTTATAAATCTGAATTCGTATAACGAGTTGTGGACAAGCTTAATTGAAGGAAAGAGCTTATATAAATGGGTAGTTATAAATCGATAGATATATAAATGATTTAACTATGGCCATGATGTATGTTGAATGGATAAAAGGGAATAAGTAATCCAATGCTTAGAGTGTCGTCTCCCTACGGGTAGCATTATGGAAGTAACAAGTGCGGTGTTGACCATCACTAGATGGAATGAGATTGAGATGAGTAAAGTTGGACGGTTGGGCTTAGCCCTGGGTGTCCACGTCCCGAGGCTCCTTCCGCATTTTATGGATGGTTGGGCTTGGTCCTCGATGTTCACATCCTGAGGCTCCTTACATTCCACGATATTGTGAAATTTTATGTGGTGTGAGTCGACACATTTTGTCGTAATCCCTGGTTTAGGATAGTGCGGCAGGTCTACGAGCTCGCCAATCGTCACACCGATGGGTGTTGACAGCTAGACCTTGGACGGTTGGGCTTGGTCCTCGGTATTCACGTCCCGAGGCTCCTTTCGTGCCAAGTGAACGGTTGGGCTTGGTCCTCGTGTTCATATCCGAGGCTCCTTTCGTTTCACGCATAGGCCAGTTCGGGGCTAGGATCTTTGTGCTCATTTACCCAAGAGAACCCGCTGAGCCGTAGTACGCATGTGAGCTCCGCTTTTGTGTTCTTAGTGTTGAGGCATACGGAGGCCTAGGCCAGGTAGTGTGGAGACCAGCCTAGTAGTGGAGATGCCCGCTCTACTGTCACCATTTGGCCACGACGATTAACGCCTGAGAGGTTAGCTACTTGCTCGAATAGTGGGAACTATAAGTCTATATCGACATAGCAATTGCATGTGCTTGATCATGGGTGTGTAATTGCATTGCATACATAGCATTTCACTTCATTACATACACAAGACCCTCATCGTATAAGTTTGTATGGGCACTCCTATACGATGAGTTACTTATTGCTGAACGACCCTCAACTTATATGCTTGTATGGGCATCCATATAAGTTGAGTTACTTACTGTTATAACATTATACTCTCTTGTTGTTGTAGATGGTAGAATTGTAGAATAAGAGCTTGTTCATTTATACACTACTTTTATTGCTACCTATGATTTGTATACTTACTTCACATTCTTGTACTACTGTTTTATATATATTGTACCTGTTCCTTTCTCTGCCCGGTGCCGAGGAGTTGCCGGGGGAGCGGATGTGAAGCCACTTAGTCTTTAGGACTAACGGTTGTTACATCTTCCTTTTTAGGAGGAAACCTCGCAGGTGGAGAAGCAGGCTATGCAGTTGGACATACAGGCCAGGACGACATGGCCTGAGGGGACGGTACCGTCGCTACAATCGGTTATAGATGTGAGTGAGAGAGATTTTGTTGTAGCCCTTCGGGGCAATTTTATTTACGTACTCTGATTATGTAGAAGCTTGGTTAGCTTCTATTTTGCTGTACTTATGGACTTATGCTTGGTGTGGGTTGACTTCTTTTATTATTAAGGTTGGGTTGGCATTTATATGTTGATATTGGTTGAAGCCGGCAGGATAGGCGTCTTGTGGTACAGGCTGACCCGAGTGTTAGTGTTACCGCAAGGCGGCTGTTCTGGGCATAAGACCCCTCTCATGCCGTGTTCTGTGTTCCGGGAGGGGGGGTCTTACAAATAGTATCAGCTTGCTACGATCCTCTAAGGAGAAAGTCACTTAACAATGGTGCCACCCCCGTTTGATTAGTCATTTTGGGTACAAACTGACTTAGCGGAAGCAGTGGTGTGCCCAGATGTAATTCACACTAAGTTTGTCAATCTTTAACCTTAGATTAGCCAACCTAACATTAGGTTTGTACCCTATGTGTAGATCACAGTACATGCTGAGCCAGTCAGGGGCACCCCCGCCCCGTCCGTGCCTACACAATTCCAACAATCAGAGCTGGGGCAGACGCTCACAGCTATTTTGGATGCCTTTAGGTTCCAATCTCAGCAGGCACCTGTACAACAACAGGGTCCAGGATCTAGTTAGTTAAGCACTTTCCGAGCTCTCTCCCCTCCCGCTTATATTGGGACAGAGTCGGCGGTGCGTACGGAAGAGTGGCTCGACACTATACAAGAATTGTTGGCAGGAATAAGATGTCCAAACAATATGGCGGTGACCCTTGTGGTGACACTCTTAGAACGACACGCCAAAAGGTGGTGGAAGTCCCTCATGGGCTCCACTTTTCGTGGAAGAGTGTACACGGACATTAGTTGGAGCGAATTCTCTGAAGCCTTTTTAGAGCATTTACTTCCCCTCGGCCGCTCGGGATGGTCTTGAAGAGAGATTTTTGCAACTAAAGCAAGGGTCCATGTCGGTGACAGAGTACCAACGGGAGTTTCAGCACTTGGCTAGATTCACTGACTCCTATGAGTTGGATGATAGAGGTACGCCAAACGATTCTATAAAGGCTTGCGAGATCCCCTAAGGCAAGCCCTTTTGTTTATAGCGGACTCTAGTCTTGCGGAGATTATGGATATGGCAAAGAGATTGGAAGAGGACCACTTGGGAAGTGGTAAGAGGCCAGCGGAGGGCGTGATGGAAGCCGACCCCACCAATAGAAGGAGATTTGAAGATAGAAGAGGAAGAGGATATCAGAGGGGTGGGGGCATTTTCCCCAGAACTTTAGAGAGGAGCGCCCGGTTCCGCAACCGCCAGTATTACCTCCACCTAAACAATTTCAGCAACACGGCGGAAGGCAGGAACAGGTGTGCTTTGAATGCAACCAACCGGGCCACATTCGATGCTACTGCCCGCAACTGTTTGGAGATGCGCCTTTTTCTTTCCCTCCAGCAGCCCCGCGGGGGAGAGGGTATGTGCGTGGTCGAGGACGAGGACCACGAGGAAGAAACCCCGGACCCGCTCCGGACCAGATATATGACTTGGATATGACTCAAGAGCGGAATCCTCAGGAGATGATTGCAGGTACGATTTGAATTAGCCATTTTGCTTCTATTAATATCCTCTAGTGACTTAAGATATACTAGACGTCTAGCTTGAGTATTATTAAATGACACTTAGGCACCGTGATGGTCGGCGGTAAACCGGCTTATACGTTATTTGACACCGGAGCCTCACATTCTTTCGTGTCTAAAGACTTCATCAAGGACATACATGGAGTGCAATATTTCAATGGTATCGCTCGAATAGTATGCCTCCCAGACGGATCTGAGATGACAGCAACCGCGAAGCGTGAGTTGGAGATAACTATTGGGGGAAGACCTTCGATACCCCCATCACAATTTTGAGAATACCAGAATTCGACCTCATTCTGGGCATGGCGTGGCTGGATTGGCACCATGCAAGAATCGACTGTGCGGAGAAGCACATCTATTTGAGACATGGGGATACTGATGTAGTCTTCCAAGGTATAAATTTCGCACCACGAATATTGTTAACCTCAATCCAGAGCTTGAAAGCTCATATGAGAGGGGATGAAGTCTACGTGATATGTTTCGAACTAAAGGAGATGAAGGTAGATGTGAAGGATGTGCGGGTAGCACGGGATTTCCCTGAGGTATTTCCTGAGAAATTGCAAGGGTTACCCCCGCATAGAGAAGTGGATTTTAAGATTAAGCTTGTATCAGGAGCTAAGAATGTCTCCAAGACCCCTTATCGGATGGCCCCAAAAGAACTCGCGGAGTTTAGAGTTCAACTGCAGGAGTTGGTAGAATAAGGGTTTGTTCGCCCCAGCTCATCACCTTGGGGAGCCCCTGTTCTATTCGTTAAGAAGAAAGATGGAACCCTGCGTTTATGTATAGACTATCGGGAACTCAACCGACTGACGGTACGGAACACCTATCCGTTACCTCGGATCGATGAGTTGTTCGACCAACTGGTGGGAGCACATTGGTTCTCCAAGCTAGATTTGCGCTCGGGGTATTACCAATTGAGAATACAAGAGGATTATATTCAAAAAACGGCTTTCAGCTCAAGGTACGGATTATATGAGTTCACAGTGATGCCGTTTGGGCTCACAAATGCCCCATCAGCTTTCATGAGCTTGATGAATAAAGTGTTTGAGACCTATCTCGATGTCTACGTCATTGTGTTCATTGACGACATCTTAGTCTACTCGAAGACGGAGGAAGAACATGCCGGACATTTGGCCTTAGTTCTGGAAAAGTTAAAAGAGCACGCCCTGTTCGCCAAGTTTAGCAAGTGTGAATTCTGGCTTAGGGAAGTGGCTTTCTTGTGTCATGTAATCAGTGGGGCTGGACTAGTTGTGGATCCGGCTAAGGTGCGTGCCATTAAGGAGTGGTCACCCTTGAGGTCGGCGGCCGATGTGAGGAGTTTTCTTGGACTTGCCGGATACTACCGCAAGTTTGTAAAAGGATTCTCAAAGATTGCCCTCCCGCTTACTTCTTTGACAAAGAAAGGTGTGACATTTGAGTGGACACTCCAATATGAAGCGGCATTCCAGGAATTGAAGGATAGACGTACCTCCGCCCCCATCTTTGTCCTTCCGTCTGGGAAGGAAGGATTCCAAGTTTACACGGACGCGTCTTATTAGGGGTTGGGAGCGGTGTTGATGCAGCACGGGCACGTAATTTCTTATGCTTCAAGACAATTGAAGAAGCATGAAATCAATTACCCGGTGCATGATTTAGAGCTAGGAGAAGTGGTGTTCGCCTTGAAGGTATGGAGGCATTATCAATACGGCGTGCACTGCGAAATCTTCTCGGATCATAAAAACTTGAAGTACGTCCATACCCAGAAGGAATTGAACTTAAGACAATGGCGGTGGTTAGAGTTTCTATGTGACTATGAGTTCACCTTGAACTACCACCCCGGAAAAGCGAACTCGGTAGCCGATGCGTTGAGTAGGAAAGTACCCGGCTCGAGCCCAGAGTCTCGGTTGATGAGCATGGAGTTGGCACGGATGATTGAGGAGATGGACATTACCTTAATATATAAGGCTTCTTCGGCATATATGGAGTACTTGTCCAGCATGAGCATAGTTTGTGATATCTGGGACTGGATCCGAGTGGAGCAAGGAATGGATGCGGATTTGGCACCGACAATAAAGTTAATTGAAGACGGGACTACCGACGAGTACACACTAAAGGACGGCCTCGTTTACTTTCGCGGCCTGCTCTACATTCCCAAAGGTGGCAGAATCCGGGAGGATATCTTGAGAGAAGCACATTGCTCTCAATATTCCGTGCACCCGGGAATTTCAAAGATGTACGCCGGCTTACGGAAGACGATGTGTTGGCAAGGAATGAAGAAGTATGTCCGGTACTTTTTCACGCATTGGGAATCCTGCCAAAGATTGAAGGCGGAGTGCAGGAGTCCCGGTGTCCTATTGCAGTCGTTGCTAATCCCCGAGTGGAAGTTCGAGGATATTTCCGTGGACTTCGTACATGGGCTACCTCACTCCCGCTCAGGAAATGATTCAGTGTGGGTGATCGTTTATCTCCTGACAAAAGTTGCCCGGTTCATCCCTATGAAGAAGGAGGATCATGTGGATGTCTTAGTATGCCTTTTTGTAAAACAGTTTTTACGGTATCATGGCGTACCTAAGACGATAGTTTCGGACCGTGATGGTCGTTTTACCTCAGAGGAGTGGAAGGCGGTACAGGCGTATTTGGGTTCGTGCCTTACCATCAGCATCGCATTTCATCCACAGACGGACAGGCAGTCTGAGCGGACCATCCGAACATTGGAGGATCTGTTGAGGTTGTTTTGATAGATAGGGGAGAGCCGTGGGAAAGACTCTTGCCCTTTGTGGAATTCTCATACAACAAAAGCCATCAAGCTAGAATTGCCATGGCGCCCCATGAAGCCCTTTATGGAAGAAGGTGTAGAACCCCCTTGTCTTAGGTACAAGATGAAGACCCGAAGACTTTTGGTGTTGAATATATAGATGACACAGATGTGGTGGTTAGGCTGATAAGGGATCGCATGTTGGAGGCTCAAAGTCGGCAGGCGAAGTATTATAACGCAAGGCACCGTATGGTGGAGTTTCAAGTGGGTGATAAAGTGTTCCTGAAAATCCGGCCGATGCATTGAGTGTCACGGGTGCAGGGAGTGAAGAAGCTCAGCCCACGGTATGTTGGACCCTTTGTCATAGTGGAAAGGATTGGCCCTTTGGCCTATCGGCTGGAGCTATCGCCCGAGCTAGAAAATCTCCACGATGTGTTCCATGTATCGTCGCTACGGAAGGCGCTGTTGCGGCCCGAACAATACATCCCTACAACTGATAGTACTGTGGCGTCTGATAGATCTGTGCGACTGGAGCCGGTGCGGATCGTTGATAATGAGATAAGAACCTTGCGCCGCAAAAGTGTTCCCTTGGTAAAAGTGCTATGGTCTAATCATGGGAAGGAGGAATTCACATGGGAGCCAATGGATTTGATGCAAAGACGCTACCCGGAGCTGTTTCCTTCAGGTAATTTTATATTTATTTTCTGTATGCTTTACTCCCCATGACCTCAGCCTGATTTCGGGGACGAAATCTTTTATTTTGTTTATAGGATTTGTAACGTCCCAATTCGCGCTAGGCCCCTCGCACGTGTTCTGAGTCAAGAGACTTGACTCGGGCTCGGGGTGCACTGGGAAAAGGTGTCAAGTGTGTTGAATGGAGTGTAGGGTTGAGTGATACCCAACGGATCGAAAGGAAATGGCCAAAGGGAAATTCGCCGGGTATCATTGTTGATACCCGACGAATTCGTCGAGAATGCCTGGGGATTCTCGCCGATCATCGAGAATGCCCGGTGATACCCACCGATCGTCGAGTATCGTTTACTGATACTCAACGCACTCAACGCAAGGATTTCCGATAAGTTTGCTAAGTGAAATTCGCCAGGTATCATTGTTGATACCCGACGAATTCGTCGAGAAAGCCCGGCGATTCTCGCTGATCGTCGAGAATGCCCGGTGATACCCACCGATTGCCGAGTATCGCTGACTGATACTCAACGCACTCAACGCAAGGATTTCCGATAAGTTGGCTAAGTGAAATTCGCCGGTTATCATTGTTGATACCCGACGAATTCATCGAGAATGCCCGGCGATTCTCGCTGATTGTCGAGAATGCCCAGTGATACCCACCGATCGTCGAGTATCGCTGACTGATACTCAACGCACTCAATGCCAGGATTTTCGATAAGTTGGCTAAGTGAAATTCACCGGGTATCATTTGTGATACCCGACGAATTCGTCGAGAATGCTCGGCGATTCTCGCCGATCGTCGAGAATGCCCGGTGATACCCACCGATCGTCGAGTATCACGGACTGATACTCAACGCACTCAACGTCAGGATTTCCAATAGGTTGGCTAAGTTAAATTCGTCGGGTATCATTGTTGATAACCGATGAATTCGTATAGAATGCTCGGCGAATCTCACCGATCGTCGAGAATGACAATTGATTCCCGTCGAATTTGACTTGTGTGTTTTCTTCGCCCAGGAAGATTTGTCGGCTTGTACAGGCGGACCGAACCGGACTTCGGGATTCGTGCTGGATGGTTCCTTGGACCGATCATTTAAAGTAATACCTAACTTGGGCGGTCCAATCAGAGGGTGACACGTGGCAGAAAGGATTTAACCTAATACATCGGTTTATAAGAGAAGATAATGCCGAACCCTAGACATCCTTGCCGATCGATCTTGCCGTCATCGCGGACCTCGCGAAACTAACCAAGCCGAGGGAAGCCGTCAGAGCTCTTGGAGGCGGCCTTCTCTCTCTCTCTCTTTCCTTACCGTGAAGAACAACGACACCAAGAAGGAGATGCCACAAAGAAGGATGACTAGATCCATGGCCGGGAATGATGGTACTGCTGGAAACGAGGTGAGCTTCTTCCACTCTCCCTTGGTGATAGATCTTTAGTTATATTATAGGATAGATATCGACTCCATAGAGTCTTGATGGTGAGGAGATGATTTCCTAGGGAAGCCATGCCTAGATTTGTATATCTAGGTTTAGGTGTCTTCACCCTCCTCATCATTCAAAGTGAAGGTGAGAGAGGGATTCGTGGAGAAATATGGACTCAAGAGGGTGAATAAGGGTGGATGATTTTCTGGAGGCATTTTTGGGAGATTGGTGCAAGGAGGAAGATGAACGGATGTCGTTCATCTCACCTTAAGATGCGTGCATAAATCAGATTTCTGCATGCAGCGATCTTCGTGGCCAATTTCAGGGGCGTTCTGGCCAGATCTGGGTTTTCGACTCAACATGAAAGTCGTAGCCCTCAAAATTATCTTTCCAACGAGTGGTTGCACGTTTCCAGGCAATACATGTACCTATGGGAAAGACAGTTCGAATCTACTGTAATTGGGTGAAAATTCCACCAAGGAAATCTGTATCCTGCACGCAGCAGGCTTCAAGTGAATTTCTGGTGTGATGCAATCAAATCTGGGCTTTCGACTAAAAACAAAAGTTGTAGCCCTTGAAATTATCTTTCCAACGAGTGGTTACACACACTCGTTATATTTCTGTAGCCTTGGGAATCCTTGGTCGAAGTTGTAGCCCAGATTAAGGCTGCACCTAAATTCTGGGTTGTGTAACGTTGAATGTGATTTGGTGGAATTTAATGTTGCGATCCAACTCGAGGCTTGGGTGAAATCTTTCGACATAATCATCATAGTGATATGATAAGTTGAGGTTATAAATCTGAATTCGTATAACGAGTTGTGGACATGCTTAATTGAAGGAAAGAGCCTGATATAAATGGGTAGTTATAAATTGATAGATGTATAAATGATTTAACTATGGCCATGATGTATGTTGAATGGATAAAAGGGAATTTGTAATCCAATGCTTAGAGTGTCATCTCCCTACGGGTAGCATTGTTGAAGTAACAAGTGTGGTGTTGACCGTCACTAGTTGGAATGAGATTGAGATGAGTAAATTTGGACGGTTGGGCTTGGCCCTCGGTGTCCACATCCCGAGTCTCCTTCCGAATTTGATGGATGGTTGGGCTTGGTCCTTGGTGTTCACGTCCCGAGGCTCCTTCAATGCCATGATATTGTGAAATTGCATGTGGTGTGAGTCGACACGTGGTGTCGTAATCCCGGGTTAAGGATAGTGTGGCAAGTCTACGGGCTCGCCATTCGTCACACCGATGGGAGTTGACAGCTACACCTTGGACGGTTGGGCTTGGTCCTCGGTGTTCATGTCCCGAGGCTCCTTCCGTGCCAAGTGAACAGTTGGTCTTGGTCCTCGTGTTCATTTCCGAGGCTCCTTTCGTGTCACGCATAGGCCAGTTCGGGGCTAAGATCTTGGTGCTCATTTACCCAAGAGAACCCGCTGAGCCGTAGTACGCATGTAAGCTCCATTGTTGTGTTCTTAGCGTTGAGGCGTACGGAGGCCTCGGCTAGGTAGTGTGGAGACCAGCCTAGTAGTGGAGATGCCCTCTCTACTGTCACCGTTTGGCCACGACGGTTGACGCCTGAGAGGTTAGCTACCTGCTCGAATAGTGGGAACTATAAGTCTGTGTCGACATAGCGATTGCATGTGCTTGATCATGGGTGTGTCATTGCATTGCATACATAGCATTGCACTTCATTACATACACAAGACCCTCATCGTATAAGTTTGTATGGGCACTCCTATACGATGAGAAACTTATTGTTGAACGACCCTCAACTTATATGCTTGTATGAGCATCCATATAAGTTGAGTTACTTACTATTTTAACATTATACTCTCTTGCTGCTGTAGATGGTAGAATTGTAGAATAAGAACTTGTTCATTTATACACTACTTTTATTGCTATCTATGATTTTACACTTACTTCACCTGCTTGTACTATTGTTTTATATATATATTGTACCTGTTCCTTTCTCCGCCCGGTGCCGAGGAGTCGCCGAGGGAGCAGATGTAAATCCACTTAGTCTTTATGACTAATGGTTGCTACGTCTTCCTTTTTAGGAGGAAACCCCGCAGGTGGAGTAGCAGGCTATGCAGCTGGACAGCCAGGCCAGGACGACAGGGCCTGAGGGGACGGTACCGTCGCTACCGTCAATTACAGATGTGAGTGAGAGAGATTTTGTTGTAACCCTTCGGGGCAATTCTATTTACGTACTCTGATTATGTAGAATCTTGGTTAGCTTCTCTTTTGCTGTACTTATGGACTTATGCTTGGTGTGGGTTGACTTCTTTTATTATTATGGTTGGGTTGGCATTTATATGTTGATATTGGTTGAAGCCGGCAGGATAAGCGTCTTGTGGTACAGGCTGACCCGAGTGTTAATATTAATGTAAGGCGGCTGTTCTGGGCATAAGACCCCTCTCGTGCCGTGTTTTGTGTTCCGGGAGGGGGTATTTCACTGCTTGTGCTCTTGCGATCAACTAAACATCCAGCATAGTCTTAGTCTGAGTATCTGTGAAGTGTGAAATAAGTGGTTTGTGGGTACCAAAGTCCATGGTTCTGTGTTCCTATAAGGTACCTAAAAATATGCTTTACTGCTTTCATATGAGACTCTCTAGGGTCTGCTTGGTACCTAGCACACATAGCTTCCGCAAACATGATATCTGGCCTAGAGGCACTCAAATATAACAATGATCCTATCATACCTCTAAACACAGTCTGATCGAAGGAAATGCCACTTTCATCTTTTCCTAATTTAAGAGAGGCGCTCATATGAGTTTTGACTTATTTCAGATTCTCATACACGAGCATATCTTTAATATATTTTTATTGACTTATAAAAAACCATTCTTTGCGTTGAGAAATCTGAAATCCTTAGAAATAGGTACGTTCTTGTACAAGGCTTATTTCGAATTAAGATTTCATTAGGGTGACAATTTCTTTACACATATTTTCGTTCGTTGCCCCAAAAATGATATCTTGGTCTTTAGATTTGTAGTATAATTAGATTTGTAGTATAATTAGATCTGAAATCTTGGTCTTTACAAATAAGGTTGTGTCCGCACTACCCATCCTAAAGCCATGATTTAAGAGAAAAGTAGTTAGCCTATCGTACAAAGCACAGTGTACCTTCTTCAATCTGTACAGGGCCTTCACCAACTTATATACATGGTTTGGTTAGGCGACATTCAAGAAACCGGGTGGTTGCTCGAAATATACCTCTTCCTTAATATTTCTGTTTAGGAAGGAACTCTTAACATCCATTTGGTATAATCTAATTTGCTTATAACTAGCAAATGTTAAAAACATATGGATGGACTCAAGAGGAGCAATCGGGGCATATTACTCTTCAAAATCCACACCCTCTATCTGAGAATACCCTTGAGCAACCAACCTAGCTTTGTATCTTGTTATCCAAGACTCACCATCAAGTAAATTTTTGAAAACCAATTTTAAGCCTATTATTGGATGGTTATCTGGACGTTCTACTAACACCGTTACCGTACTTTGCTCGAATTGGCTTAACTCCTCATTCATCGCCAAGAACCATGATTTATCTTTTAAGGCTTCTGAAACGTTCTTGGGTTCAATATCAGATAGACAACACAAGTTCGAGAATGACTCATGAAGTGCGGACTGAGTTCTAACCCTATGAGATGGCTCTCCTAAGACTATATCACGAGGATGTTGCTTTGAAAAAATTAAGTTACTAGGAGGCCTATATCCTTATTAAAGACTTTGAGGTTCACTCACCACGATTCTCTCCTCACCTTCATTCCCTATCGGTACAATCTCTTCAACCTCCTCTTCATTCTCCATAGGCTCGTTAGTTGGGAAATTTTCATTGAAATACACATGAGCCGATTCTTCAACCACTAAGGTCATTTTATTGTAGATCATATAGGCGCGACTCTTGCTCGAGTATCCTAAAAAGGTACCAAGATCAGATTTTTCGTCAAATTTTTCTAGATGATCCTTAGTGTTAAGAATGTAGCATGGGCAACCAAAGACCCTAAAGTACAATACTGAGGGTTTCCTTTCAAAATACAGCTAGTATGGAGTTCTCTTTAAAAGAGGGCGAAACATTACTCGGTTCATCACGTAGCTTGTAGTGTTAACTGCTTCAGCCCAAAAAGATTATTGTAAGCCGAACTCGGCGAACATTTTTCGGGCAAATTCTTGAAGAGTGTGATTCTTTCTTTCTACAACCCCGTTTTATTGTGGAGTGCGAGGGGCAGAGAATTCGTGCTTAATTTCTAATGAGTCACACATGTTTGAGAAGTCCTCATTCTCAAACTCTCCTCTATAATCTGATATAATACATTTTATCTTTAGCTCCTTCTCATATTGAAGCCGCGTGAGGAGATTGGAGGATTCACTGAAGGTATCAGATTTATTTGCTAGAAAGATTGTCCAGCAATAACGTGAGTAATCGTCTATGATAACGAAGGTGTTTCATTTTCCACCTAGACTACACGTACTTAGAGGTCCAAACAAGTCCATATGAATCAGTTCGAGTGGTCTTGATGTGGAAACTTAAGTTATTCTTTTTAAAGAGGTTTTGAAAAATTAACCTTTCTGACAAGGAGCACATAAGACAATTAAACTACCATTAAAGTTAGGAAGTCCCCGAATAAGTTTCTTTTTTGATAGTTTTATAATAAGCTTGCTACGAGTATGTCCTAGTCTCACATGCCAAGGATCTAATTCTTCATTCTTAGTAACTAGGCGTTTCAAATCAGATGCAAAAATATCATCAAACTAACAGTGTACACTAGAAGTTTTGGCATCAATAATTTTGAAAGTGTTTATAGATGACTCAAATATTACATTTAGACCTTTATCACACAATTGGCTTATAGAGATAAGAATATGCTTAAGTCTATCTACAAACAGAACATTAGAAATAAAAAATGCCTTATTAGCTATAATGTCGATTCCAAGTTTCTGTCCTTTAATATTGTCCTCAAAGGTCACCATGCCACCCTTCTTCTTCTCCAGGCTAAGAAACTTATCTTTATCTCCCGTCAAGTGCTTGGAGCACCCAGAGTCCAAGTACCACACGTTCTTTATGTCCTTAGCCTGCCAACAGACCTAGAAAGAAGATGAGTGTAAAGTTCTGCTTACCCAAGTTGTCCCACCCATATGATATATAGAAGACTTTGGTAGCCAAACTTGCATATTTTTCTTGGCACCTTTCCTCAAACACCAGCCAGATGTGTGACCAAATTTATGATAGTTTGCACACAAAGTGTAAGCAGTGGATGGTGCTTTTATCGTGTTTCTTGAGCTCTGGCTTGAGGATAAGGATAGCCCTCCAGAATTTTAAACCTTATCTTTAGATTTATTAAAGTTGGATTCAGGCTTGGAATGATAGTGATTTCCGCTCGGTGGTGATGTTGGACTCACATATCCGAGTCCAAACTTCCCAGACCCAAGACACTTTGCACCAAAAAAAATATTTAAAAACTTTTTGCTTATTCCAAACTTTTGGATGGCATAGTTAAGATCTTGGATCCATGCCTTTAGGGCGGTGTTTTCAGTCTCAAGCATCACACACTATTTGGCAAATTATTTCTTGCCTTCCCTTACGTTGTCAAGTGATAAGTGAAGCCTCTTCTCCAAGACATTATTTTCATTTATGAGACTATTCATTCTCACCGACGACTTGGAGAGAATTACCTTATTTTCTTCAATTGTTGTCATCAAGTGTGAGCACTCTAGACACTCGATCTTCTCTTTTCTAGTTCTAATTACTTCACTTTTCAATTTTTCTAAGAGCTTTTTAATTTTATTATTCTCGGCTCTTAAGGACTTTTTCTCAGAAATAACGCTTTCTAATTTATCAACTAAATTTTCATAAATTTCAAGAAGTTCGGTATAAGTAGGTGGAGTTACCTCAGTGTCACTCAAGAAACTAGGCTCATCGTCAGGTTCTTCTTGATTTTTCCCATGAGGCATAGATTTGCCTCATCTTCACTACAAGAGTCTATGGTGCTTGACCCGTCAGATCCATCCTCATCCCAGGTGAGCGCCTTTAGCACCTTCTTCTTCCCTTTGTGCCGGCTTTCCTTTCCTTTTTCCTCCTTTTAGAGTCTTGGGAATTCTCAATTTAGGTGCCCAGGCTTGTGTTAGAGATAGCACTCCGGCTGAGACTTCTCATCATCGCTTTCTGTCTCTTTCGACGGCTTATTCCACCCTCTGCCTTCTCATGCTCCTCTCTTATTGAATTTCTTGAATGGTCCCGACTTCTTAGGATTCTTCATGTATTTTTTTAACTCCCGAACATAGAGTCTCTACTCCTCATATTCCTCAGAATCATAAAAAGCTTTTTTCTCCTTTGCAGCCTTCAGCTCCAATCCCTTCTTCTTTACTTGCCTGGGATATTCCTCCGCTTGAATCTTTAGTTCAAGTTCGCGTGTCTTAAGATTCCCGATGAGGCTTTCTATCTCTAGGGTGCTGATATCATGAGATTCTGCTATCGCTATCATCTTTCGGTTAAAGCGGGGAGGCAAAGATCGCATGATCTTCCTCACCAGATCACCATTGGAAAATCTCTTCCCGAGGGATCTTGATGCGTTGAAAATCATGGTGAATCGTGTATACATACTGTCAACCTCCTCATCGATCTCCATCTTGAACTGCTCATATTCAGACTCAAGTCGGAATAGCATCGACTCTTTCACCTGCGAAGTACCTTCATGAGTATGTTCAAGTAACCACCATATATCATACGCAGTTTAACAGTTATAGATTCGATTGAATTCAGTTTTATCTAATGCACAAAATAGAGAGTTCATTGGCTTGGCATTGTTCGTGCATGTAAGCTTATCTGCGTCATCCCACTTTTTGTTTGGTTTAATAAGGACGGTGTCCCCTACAGAGATAGTGCGTGTAGTGTATTACGTCTCTACCATGGCCAATACGTCAATGCTTTGAGTCATCAGAAAGATTCTCATGTGTGCTTTCCAGTTATTATAGTCACTCTCTATATAGAGTGGAGTTCAACTCACACCTTGTCCCTTAGAGAATGTATGAACAGAGTTGGCCATCTTACTTCAGGATTTTAAGCCTTAAGAAGTTACCTGCCTCTTATACCACTTGTTGGATCTAGTGGCCAACCATAGATGGGGGAGGAGTGAATAAGTTTTTAACGTTAAATAGAATTTAAAAAATATTTTTCCTCAAAAAATCGAGTTCTAGAATCTTCCACAGGGCGTTAGGTAGCTAACGTGTGGACATAAGTCATAGTGCACATTTGCCTGTGCATATCCGAGTTCCAACCCCAAAAACACACACACTCGCTAAATAATTATAGCACACACCCAGAAGTAATTAATACAGAAATAACATATTTCCTTGGATGAATTCAAAACAACAATAGTTCTAGATGTGTACAAAAAGGTGATCTCCTTAACGTTTGATATCCAAGGTGATGAGTATAAACAATCTTTTGGTTTTTATAGCGATCAACTCCACGGACCGGTTGTCTCTCTCTTTTTCTCTCAAAGATTTGTCTTTGAGCCGGCTCTTCACGTCCTCACAAGGAAGGGTCTTAGAGCCCCGCTAGATCATCTGATCTAGACGTCCTTATCCCATGGATGATTTACCGTGAAATCCTACCGGATTCCGACAACCTTCCCTGGTCAATTTCTCACGAAACCCTTCTCGGATTTCGACGACCCTTCTGTCAATTTTCCTCACATAAGATTTAGAGAACAAAAAGATTACAAGAATAAAAGATGTAAATAATCTAAAAAATAAAGTTCTCCCTCTTGGAGACTTATCCATTGAGCGATCCGCAGCCGGTGCTAAAGATCTATGTTTGTTAGCAATCAGTTGACACTTCATATTCGATGTAGATCTTGGATCGCAAGAGTTCTTCGTTCACAAATGGGGGGGAGAAGACGTTCTTCTTCTTCGACGGAGAATTTTGGAACGGACCACAAGAAGGAGGCCGAACCCTAGAATTCACGAACTCCCGTCGCTCTTCAATCGTTCAATCAATGGGCGCAGAAACCAAGGCAACCTTTTATACGTCTTAATGAAAATAGGTTACCCCTGGCGATAAGACTAGCGCCCGAAGGTAGGTTCGCGCGCTTGTTGTGGCAGCTGTCGTCAAAATATGGAATAATAATTAAAACAAATATTTACCGTTTCATCATTGCTAGCATCGCGCGGTTATAGCTACCGCCGCGCGGTAATTTAGGACACGACGATTCGAAAATAGTGTGTCGATATTTGTTGATTATCTAGCGCAGCGCGGTAACTGCTATTGCCTGGCGTTAGGTCATTTCTCGAGAAATCCCACTTAACGTTCTTTGAAAGCCTAGCCCGGCACGGTAGAAACTACCGCTTGCGTTAATTTCCTTAGAGACATGCCAAATTAATTCCTCGCATTAGTACGTATAGTAGGAATAGCGCGGAGCGGTAGTTTCTTGAGAGCTATGCCCAATTTATTCACGGCTACCGCTCGACGGTAACATCAACCATTTGGTGTTAGTTTCCATAGTAGTATTCTTTGCTTGTACCAGTCAACCTGAACACTCTATCAACACAAGACCTGATCAACAAACCAAGGAGGTTCTATTCTCAAACACAGGGCATGTGAAACATGGGTTCCAACAAAACGATTTGTTTTTGCAGGTATGTCCAATGGCCAATAGAACTACGATCTGGTAATTGGAAAGTGGATGCTCTCAGCACATGACCGTGACAAGAAGCCTTTTGCGTGACTATACCCCAGTCAAAGATGGACCAAAAGTCATCTTTGGAGGTTCAGATAGGGGAACAACAGAAGTTATGGTATGATTTCAAACGGCGTAGTCTCTTTTACAAAAGTGGCTTTTGTTAAAGGATTACACCATAATCTCATAATCATAAGTCAACTATATGGCAAAGGCTACATCGTTGAGTTCTACAAGGACATGTGTTTGATAAATTCGTCTGCAAAATTGGAGATGGTCTTAACAGGCACTCGGAGCAGAAATATTTTCTGTTTAAATTTCCTTTGCCTAGACAATTCTAACCCAGTTTATTTTATTAGAAAAGATAGTGCATCTCTTTGTGACCAATAACACAAGAGATTAGCATATATTAATTTCAAAACCTTAAATATGCTATTTTCTCACAACTTAGTGCATGATGCCTCCAGCATTAAGTGACTTAAAGAGATTCCATGTCACTCCTGTCAAATGGGTAAGCAGACACAGGCTACCTTCAAGGTTATTGCTGAAAAAGATTCTTCACGAATCTTATACTTGCTTCATTTGGACTTATTCGATCATATGCCTATTCACAGATTAGGAGGTAAGGTCTATACGCTAGTGATATTTGATGACTACTCGCTTTTCACTTTGGCGTTCTTTCTGAAACACAAGTCAGACACTTTCGATTCTTTCACTAATTTTGTTCGACAAATTCAGAACGAATTGGACTGCTCAGTGTTCAAAATCAGAAGTGACCATGGAATAGAGTTTGTGTCTGATGCAATCACAAAATTTTTTGAAAGCCAGAGTATCTTTCAAGAGTTTTCCTCCCCACGCACTCCACAACAAAATGGAGTTGCTGAGAGAAGGAATAGAACCCTAATTGAAGCCTATACAACTATGTCGAATGACGCTTCACTTCCGGAGTACTTTTAGGCTAAAGCTGTCAACACTTCTTGTCACGTGCAAAAAAGAGTACTCATTAACAATACCTATCGTAAGACCCCCGATGAGTTGTTGAAGGGCAGAAAACCGACAATGTCCTACCTTATAATCTTTGGAAGTAAAGGCTTCATACTTAATAATGGGAAGTATTACCGCACAAAGTTTAGTGAAAAGTGTTTTGAATGTATTTTTATAGGATATAGTAGCCATAGTAAGGAATATAGGATTTTAAATAAGAAAACTCTAGTGGTAGAAGAGTCTAAAAATGTTGTATTTGATAAGACTAGCATGCTTCATATCATCTCGTCTAGTGTTATTGGTGCAGATACAGGTACCAAGTTCAAGGAGCTAAACTTGGATGAAGTAGTTAAAGAAGACATTCCAAGCTCAGTCATCATCATCAATCCAGGCTTGGTGGATGAAGAAACTCTAGAGGAAGAATTTCCTCAACCAACAGAGGTTGTACAAGATGTTGTATGAATTGCTTAAGGAAGGGCAATGAATCTAGGGTTCCAACACCTACAAGATCACTATGCTGATCTAATAATTAGAGAGTCGGGCGATGGTGTAAGAACTATAAGAGGTACAACAAACGAAATTTTACATCTAAGTTTTTTATCACAGGTTGAGCCAATGAAATTCGAAGAGGCAAATAAGGATTCTTCATGGATTTTTGCAATGCAAGAGGAGCCCAATCAGTTCGAGCATTCCAAACTCTGGGAGTTGGTACCCAAACCCAAGGGACATAATGTGATCGACAATAAGTGGATATTCGGAAACAAGCTGGACGAACACGGAGTAATTATCAAGATTAAATTCAGCCTTGTTTCTCAAGATTATAGACAATAAGATGGGATCGACTTTGAGCAGACATTTGCTCCAGTTGCTTGGCTCAAAGAGATAAGGTTATTTCTTGCGTATGCTGCCCTCAAAGGCTTCACCTTGATGCGTTTTCGGCAAGTGTACCAGTTGTTGTCAAGTAATAATTTGGGAATAGCTTCCCCGAATGTCAATCTCGAGGGAATGCAGTAAGGGTACGTGATAGCATCGTGTGAAGATTGTCACTAAGAGTTAAAATAAACAATAGGGGGTTTGTTTGGATTCCTAATTATATAGAACAAGAAGAAACTACTGCGGGTTGCCTGCACCGTTTCGCTTGGTGGATGGAGTGAGTGCTTGCCGCTATGCCGTGCTTCGGTAGGCGGGTGGACGGAGAGCAAGTGCGGAGAGTGAGGGTTGTAATCACCTCTTCAAACACCAACTCTAGCCTTTGATAGAGTGGATTCAAGTGCGCTAGTGAGTGGGTGTGAGCGGAGGCGAGTGCATCATAGCTAAAAACGGAGCAAGTAACTAACCAAACACACTTCATTCATAGACAAATTAAAAGTATGTTTAGTTCTATTACAACCTTAAGAGTACATTCCACAAAGAGAAGAGGTAGAGTAAACTGAAAGAGGGAAGGTGTAGCCGTGGCTCTTGGCCGGAGTGGTTGGTTGCCAATCCACGTCACGACTCTGACCGTGGTTGCTACCAGATGTATGTGGGTCATCAATCCACTTGTTCTTCTCCGTCCTCTTTCCTTTCCTTCAATCATTTCTTCCTTTTGTTTAGAGGAATGGCACCAAAGTTCTCGTTTCTTGCTTCTGGTGTCCTGGAGCTCTCCGAAGGTTGATGATCGCATCGGATGGCCGGAGAATGCTTCCCGGAGAGTGTAGATGGGTTGAGGAGCTGCAGATGAGTGGAACGGTGCTTGCCGCAAAACTATGGATTAGACAAATGACAAGAGTTGACCTAAATCGCGGAGCAGGGCTTTATATACGAAACTAGAATAATCAGAGCGCACGATCAGTAGCGCACGACCAGTGGTCGTGCGTACTCTCAGTTGATGATTGTGGGCAATGCCCTAGAGAAACCTACAGCTAAACAGAAATATAAGTATATATGTTCACGATCAGTGGCCCACGACCGGTGCTCGTGTGCACTGAATCCCCTGATCGTGCGGTTGGCAATGGCAGAACTACAGAAAAAATGATGTAAATGCGCACGAGCAGTGGCGCACGACCAGTAGTCATGCGTACTATGTATAGTGATCATGCATTGGCCCCGGTAGAACATGGAAAATGGAGACTATAGAGCACATGATAACAGGCGCATGACCAGTGGTCGTGCACAATAGGTCCAGTGATCGTGCACAGTATTCCTGCACCATTTGGATTTCCCGAATGATCCCGGAACATGCACGTGACCCATGTACCTGCATTAAAAATAGAAAGGCCACCAGAATGTGCACACCACATTCTCTAGACAGAGAAAAATACCGATTAAAGAGCGGAAGTACAGAAACAACGAAATCACACTAAAAACGGGCATACGGTGCACTTAACATGAAATGGACAGAAAAATGAATATAAGATATTATGGCTCACAAGTGTAGTGCAATAACGAGAAAACTTGCCTAGATGAGTCCAAAAAATACGTGTATTACTTGGACTCATCATACCCCAAGACTTACCCATTTGCGCGTCCTGAGCAAATCATCACTCCGTGGACTTTAAATCAGCTAGCTGGCTTAAAATTTTCAAAATTAAAGTAAAAGAGAAATCAAATACATCACGTGCATAGAAAATAGAATACAAAAACTTTTTAATTATACTATGGAGTTTAAACTATTCTATAGGGGTAAATAAATATTGTATCTAGTCAAAATTAGAATTTTGGAGAATCGTTCGATCATGTGTAAGAAGAAAGTAGGCAGGCCACTAAGATGAACATTGCCAAAGACCCGGGCTCGTGATCATCTCCAAAGAAATCCATCAATGTCGGGGACCATAGCCTTGCCCGTTCAAACTCTCTCCACGATGCTAGGTAGATTCAAACGTGAATCAGTAGGACTTGTAGGATCGAATGGGGCATAAGCTAAGGTTTGGTAGTCAATGATAAACATGGAGGCTACACGCAACCAAAGAGAGCAAATAAAAAGCTAAACCCATACAGCCACTAAGAGATGCATGTGTGACACACCCCCAGACTTAGCTTCAAAACTGGGTGTGCATACGACCTAACCCGACCAAAATCTTATAAACAGGATGGGGATTCAAATTATCATTGTAATTAATTTAGATTTTCTTTTTCAAATTTTTTTCTTTTTTTTTTCTTCCCCTTTTTTCTTTTAGCAATCCAAAAATTTTGGAATTTTAAATTTCATGAATTCATCACCACAACACATGAATTCCACATATCAGAACTCATGAAAATATTAACTTCGATCTAGCTCAAGGATTTGGTTGCAATAGGAGGGTTGGATTTAGGATTTAGTGAATGAAGATGGAGCTGAATTAAAGGAGGGGTTGGCACAAATTTAGCTTGCAATGGTTAGCAGCTAGGACAAGGTAAACAAAGCTCAAACTAGCAAAAATGATGGCCTATGTCACGCTCACGCTCGACTAACCGGGCACCAATTCTTCGAGAGGAGCTTGGGGAAAGTTCTTAGCCACCGAGAAAGATGATCCTTCCTCCTGACTCGAGCAATACAAGTCTAGTGACGGCTACACTCATTCCTACACTACCGTTCGATTACTCCAGATTCAACAATTTCAAGTAGTATAAACAATATTTACATTTGATGAAAAAGTATAAATCTACGAGCATAAAGAAAAAGTAAATCTAGACTATTTCTACGCAAACCATGAGTACTCAATTAGGAGCATTACACGTGTTTTTGAACTACTCTATCCCAAAATCCTAAGCTAGAACCACTATTTTAATGTTTACACAAAATAATACAGTTGACTCGAGCCACGCGCATGGTTAAGAGCACGCTCGTGTGGGTGATTCTGTATGTGCTATGGTGATCATGAAATAAATAAATAATAGATAAGTATGCAATAAATTGTGTTGTGTAGTGACCACAGGCAGTGATGGGTGAAAATCGTCTCACGGACTACAATCCGAATAGGCAAGTGTACATATCATTTTATAGTATAGTGATAAAAATATATCAAGGTCATATAAAAACTCGGGGCAGTCAAGTACTATTACTCACAAAGACTCTATTATCCTACCGAATGATTAATGAGTTTGAAAATTAAAATAAACTGAACATAATTGAAGAGAAAATAAACTATTACGAGAAAAGTGCTCGATCGACGATTCAATTTGAAATGAAATAACGAAATAAATTAGTTTAGCATTTTCAATTCTATTAAGACCGTGACGGATCCGATATTAGGAAGTAATCTTGCTAGAGCATTAAATCCCCTGACTTATAGACGTTCTGACCGAAATCTCTTTACAAGTCAAAATGGCCTAAAGTCGCATTACCGAAGTGACCCGCACTATTGGATTTGACTCAAATCTGGAGGATTTAAGTCATCCTATCTCTAGGGGTGCGTTCAACTCCTTCCTTCCTTGAGTGATCTTTCATATTCACGAGCCTCTCGGCTACTCAAATACGAGATCGGAATCTACTACTGTATACTAGCAATATGAAGTCGATACGAAATAAAGCAAGGAAGGATCAAAAATAGAAAAATACAAATGAAAACATAAAATAAAAGATGTGTTATTTCATCGCAAAGCTTATCGCGATCGGGAACAAAAACTATTTAGCTAAGCATGATTGGAAGGGAAATAATAATAATAAGAAAAAAAAGAAATTCATTTTCATTAATAGAAAAAGGGGTACACAAAGATAAAAAAAACAAGACTATGCAACAAAAAGGAAGGATTACAATAAAGAGAAATGAAAATCAACAACAAAGAAAGAAGAAAACTTGAACTAGCACTCTACTACTTCTTCATATCTCCACTCTAAAAAAACTACATCATATAAACAAGAGGCAAGGGGTCCTTTATATTGGAGAGGAGGAAGGATCTAGAATGAAAAGGAAGAGGAGAAGCCAAGGGGGGTGGCCGGCCATGCTTGGGGAGGAAAGTTCATGCATGTATTCAATGAACGGGAGAGAGAGAGGCTAGATGCATGCACTATATGAAAATAATAATATAAAATGAAGAGGGGGAATGGATGAGTATTAAATGGGCATGAGAGAGAGGGAAAGGAGGGGTGAATGTAGAATAAAAAAAGGGGAAAAAATAAAGGAAGAAGATAGTGGCCGACCACATGCTTGGAATATATTCATGCATGCAATAAATGGAGAGGGAGGGAGAGAGAATGAATGAGGTGGCAAAGTGCATACATGAGAGTGAAAGGTGGCCGGCCATATCAAGGGGCTGCTTTCATGGGCTCGGGTAGAGGGGAAAAGGGGCAGCTAGGTGGGCTTTAGTGGGCTCGGGTAGGCTAGGGGCTGCACCAAATTTTAGAGGGCCGGCCACATGCATTGAAGGCTTGGGTTGGAGATTGTGGGTTGCATGGGCTGCTTGGGCTGCTTGCTTGGGCTCGAGTAGAGGGCTACGGGCTTGTGGCCTGCATGTAGGGGCTGCAACAAGTAGGCCGGGCTGCTCCAAGTTGAGAGGGGCTGCACTTGAGGGCTCGACCTGCATCATGTATGTCTTGTAATGGTGTGCTCGGGTTTGGCTTCATGGGTGAGGGCTGCTTGCACATGGACTGCATGAGGGGCTCTTGACTTGAGGGCTACACTTTGTCATCAACATGTGGGCTTGATCCTACAAAGCAAAACAAAACAAAACAAAACATAGATTAGTTATGTTTTAAAACAATAAAGCACCAAGTACATTCAAACATAAAAACAATATATTAATAAAATTCAAACATTAAAATAAAATAACAAAGCATCAAAAACATTAAAACATTAAAATAAGACAAAAACATTAACTAATATTAATAAACATAACACAATATATAGTGACATAATACATATAATAAGACTCTAAAGATTTTAATATCAAAACATAAAATGACATCAAAAAAGCATACAAAACACAAAATTATGATAAAATTTAGGGATTTTAACTACTAAATTACTTCCAAAAAGGATGAGTAAAACTAGTCATCAAACTCCCCCATGCTTAGGCTTTTGCTATTCCAGAGCAAAAAGAAAAGAAATATTTATAAGACATTAAATAATTTTCAATTAAACTAAAAATTTATTTACATCAAAATCTAGCAAAAATTAAAATTTAGGGATTTATGAATTAAGTCCTAAATTATGAACTTAAAGTGAACAGAGAGAAATATTTAGCCAAAAATTCTCTAATAAATTAACTAGCACTCAAAGTTGAGTAAAGTGCAAACAAAATTAGATTGAAATTATAAAAACCATAACTTACAAGAAACTTAAGGAAAAATTGCAACATACAACTTATGCTCTCCCAATATTTTAATTTAAAAACTAAGACAATAATATTGGCTAAGGGGTTTGGGGAGGAAATAAACATGAAGAGGTCTTTGATTGGAGGTGATCATCATTATTTTTTTCTTCACACCCCACACAATTTTTTTTTTAAATAATATATATGTAATACCATAAAATGATAGACTAACATCCTATCACTTCCCCCGACATATATGAACTTTTAAATTCCTCTCTACATTAGGGCTGCATATGTGTACCAGAGAATAAGGAACTAACATCTCCTTATTCCTCTGACATATGGTCTAATAATAAAAAGACAAAGAGAATTGGGTAAGGATAAGAGGTTAAACAAGATTTTAGAAAATAAACTAAAATACTAGAGAGCAACTACTAGTAGACTGAGATTTCCTAAGAATCTAAAAGCTTGAGGTAATAATCATTAGAATCCAAAATTGTTAAGCAAAATTACTACAAAATTGAAACTATTTAAAATAAAAGAGAAAAAGTGCTAAATAAATTACTCTAAGCAAATTAAAATCATAAGATTATCCTCAAAACAAAATTACAAAATATTAAATTCAACTAAATATGATGAAATAAAAGATTAGCAAATAAAAAAAATGATGCTTATAACAAACTCAAACTAAATTTCTGAAAATAACAAAAAGCTAAGCATGATGTTTATTATATTTTTTTTGATTTTTTGACATTTTTCATTTTTTTTTGGTTTTGAAATATGATCTTTTTTTGGAATTTTTTATTTTTCTAATTGTTTGGTTTTTGATAAGGCTAAAAAAAGCGGTACTAAAGAAACTTAATAAAACTATACTAATCTTTTTTTGTTTTTTTGTAGAAATTTAAAACATTTTTTTTTAGAAAAGAAAGAAGAAAGAAAACAACTAAACCCTCCCCCATGCTTGAATTTTGCAATGCCCTCAATGAAAAATAAAAACAAGAACGAAAAAAGAAGAAGAAAGGGGAGGGGGTGCAATAAAGAAAAGAAATAAAAAGAAAACGACTTCCCCGGATTCGTAAGGCTGAATGCAGATATCGCTCCACCATGCTTGAGCAAGACACCGGCTCAGGCGTAAGGAAGAGAGGAAATGATAGAGCCAAACGAACCTCCAGAGGTTTTATTCCTGCCAAACAAAACAAGGAAACAAAAAAGAAAAAGAAAAAAGTGATAAGCAAGGGGTGCCTCCCAAGAGCGCTCTTTCTTTAACGTCGTCTAAGCCCGACGTTATTGGTTAGCTAAATGGAAAATAAAAACTGAAATGAAGAGGTAACTCCCTAAGTATGCGCTTAGGAGAGTAAAGTAAAAAGAAGAAGAAATGAAGAATCTCACCGACATGCGGTGGAATCTTCATTGGAATGACGCCCGCAAAAGAACAGACGGAGTTAAAGAAGAACTCCCCCTTATGTAGAACGGGAAAGAAGGGGTCGTCAAAAGAAGAAGAAAAAAAAAGAAGAAGAAATAGAAAGAGGAATAAAAGAAGAAGAAGAAGAAATTTCATCATCGGAAATTTCACAAGAAGAAGAAGAGTCTTGTGAAAGTTTGGGAGAGGAAGGGGAAGAAAGAACTAAAGGAGAGTCATCAAAAATAAAAGAAGAAGAAGAAGACTGGCTAAAACTACAAAAATTTGGAACAGTTAAAAATTGAAGTGAAAGGGAATCACCAACGTCTTTAGAAGGAGAAATATGAGACGTCTCTTCATCCTTAACGGTAAGAAGCACATCAGAATATCCATAGAGGCGTCTTCCAAAGGAGGAAGGAAACAATTCGGGATATCCGAATAGTTATCCTCCTCAAGAGGAAAAAGATAGGTCGGGATATCCGGTGACTCATTACATGAAGAAATTGGAGAAGACGGAGAAGAAGACGAAAAAGATGCGGCCTCACGAGAAAAATAATCCATAATGGTCTTGAAATGCGAATTAATATTATCAATAGAAGTTTGCAATTTAAGATACCCATTATCGATAGAATTAAAATTAAAATTGGGAGGCACGGCACTTTCCGGGGCAAAATCATAAGAAAAATAATGCGGGTTCCCCGTCTCCCAAGTAGGAGAAAAATCTGAGTCGGGGTCAAATTGGCCACTTTGACCTGCTCCAGAAAAATTAAAATCAAAAGAGGGGAGGGGTTCTCGAAAGACATTCAAAATAAAAGTGGTCGGACGACCCGCAAAAAGCGCAAAAATAAGATGATTCCATAAAAAAAACTGTTTCCAAAAAGAAAAAGAAAAATTATTTTTTTACTTTTTTTAGATAGATATATATTTTTGAAAAATAGATTTTTTTTAGTGGATTGGCTCTCAAACTTTCAAAGGGCTACCCGGTGAAGGGTTCGCAAGGTACTATGTAAAATGGTGGCGCTTAAAGCCCCTACCCTTTTCGAGAGATTTTAGGTTGGGTAGAAATAAGATGATGTGGGTAGATATATAATATATAATAATATATATATATTGTAGAAGTTATAAATTCGATGCTTTTGTAATATTGCCAAAAATGTCCCCGACAACAGCGCCAAAAACTTGATGGGTGAAAATCGTCTCACGGACTACAATCCGAATAGGCAAGTGTACCTATCGTTTTATAGTATAGTGATAAAAATATATCAAGGTCGTATAAAAACTCGGGGCAGGCAAGTACTATTACACACAATGACTCTATTATCCAACTGAATGATTAATGAGTTTGAAAATTAAAATAAACTAAACTTAATTAAAGAGAAAATAAACTATTACGAGAAAAGTGCTCGATCGACGATTCACTTTGAAATGAAATAACGAAATAAATTAGTTTAGCATTTGCAATTCTATTAAGACCGTGATGGATCCGATATTAGGAAGTAATCTCACTAGAGCATTAAATCCCCTGACTTATAGACGTTCTGACCGAAATCTCTTTACAAGTCAAAATGGCCTAAAGTCACATTATCGAAGTGACCCGCACTATTGGATTTGACTCTAATCCGGAGGATTTATGTCATCATATCTCTAGGGGTGCGTTCAAATCCTTCCTTACTTGAGTGATCTTTCATATTCACGAGCCTCTAGGATACTCAAATACGAGATCGGAATCTACTACCGTATACTAGTAATACGGAGTCAATACGAAATAAAGCAAGGAAGGATCAAAAATAGAAAAATATAAATGCAAACATAAAATAAAAGATGCGTTATTTCATCGCAAAGCTTATCGCGATCGGGCACAAAAACTATTTAGCTAAGCATGATTGGAAGGGAAATAACAATAATAAGAAAAAAAGAAATTAATTTTCATTAATAAGAAAAGGGGTACACAAAGATAAAAAAACGAGACTATGCTACCAAAAGTAAGGATTACAATAAAGAGAAATGAAAATCAACAACAATGAAAGAAGAAAACTTGAACTAGCACTCTACTACTTCATCATATCTCCACTCTAAAAAAACTACATCATATAAACAAGAGGCAAGGGGTCCTTTATATAGGAGAGGAGGAAGGATCTAGAATGAAAAGAAAGAGGAGAAGCCCAGGGGGTGGCCGGCCATGCTTGGGGAGGAAAGTTCATGCATGTATTCAATGAAGGGGAGAGAGAGAGGCTACATGAATGCACTAAATGAAAATAATAATATAAAATGAAGAGGGGGAATGGATGAGTATTAAATGGGCATGAGAGAGAGGGAAAGGAGGGGTGAATGTAGAATAAAAAAAGGGAAAAAAATAATAAAGGAAGAAGAGAGTGGCCGGCCACATGCTTGGAATATATTCATGCATGCAATAAATGGAGAGAGAGGGAGAGATAATTAATGAGGTGGCAAAGTGCATGCATGAGAGTGAAAGGTGGCCGGCCATATCAATGGGCTGCTTTCATGGGCTCGGGTAGAGGGGAAAAGGGGCAGCTAGGTGGGCTTTAGTGGGCTCGGGTAGGCAAGGGGCTGCTCCAAAATGTAGAGGGCCGGCCACATGCATTGAAGGCTCGGGTTGGAGGTTGTGGGTTGTATGGGCTGCTTGGGCTGCTTGCTTGGGCTCGGGTAGAGGGCTAGGGGCTTTTGGGCTACATGTAGGGGCTGCATCAAGTAGGACGGGCTGCTCCAAGTTGAGAGGGGCTGCACTTGAGGGCTTGGCCTGCATCATGTATAGCTTGTAATGGTGTGCTCGGGTTGGGCTTCATGGGTGAGGGCTGCTTGCATATGGACTGCATGAGGGGCTCTTGACTTGAGAGCTGCACTTGGTCATCAACATGTGGGCTTTACCCTACAAAGTAAAACAAAACAAAACATAGATTAGTTATGTTTTAAAACAATAAAACAATAAGTACATTCAAACATAAAAACAATATATTAATAAAATTCAAACATTAAAATAAAATAACATAGCATCAAAAACATTAAAACATTAAAATAAGACAAAGAAACATTAACTAATATTAATAAACATAACACAATATATAGTGACATAATACATATAATAAGACTATAAAGATTTTATTATCAAAACATAAAATGACATCAAAACAAGCATACAAAACACAAAATTATGATAAAACTTAGGGATTTTAACTACTAAATTATCCCCAAAAAGGATGACTAAAACTAGTCATCAGGCAGCTCTTCCCCCAGACTTGAATGCAACAATAAGGTAAATAAACATTCCAACTAAGATAAAGAGCTAGGGGTAAGAAGTACCTATGCTCAAAATTGAGCATACCAGTCGCATGACATTATTTTCTGAAGAAAGACCACGCCCCCAAATGATCTTCACCTGCAAAAGACACTACCTCCAAGCACAACGCGAAGACAATATGTATATATATTCATAGAAGCATTATTAAGCAATTTAAAAACAGTGAAATTGGGTAGTCTCCCAAAAGCCACTTATCTTTACCATCCTTTTGGTGGACCAAATACCTGTATTAGCATAATATTTATATATATATAATAAAAAAGAAAAAAAACATTCGGCACCTAGATGGGCACCCACAAAAATATAATTGTTTCATGTCAACACATGTAAAATAAGAATATTATGTAACATCCCATTTCCGGCTAGACCCCTGGAAGTGGTTTTGTCATAACAAACCTTAGGAAACCTAGGAGTTGAAGATTATCGAAAAAAAAGTTCGAGTCAAGGGGTGTTCACGCCCGTGACCGACCCGTCATGCCCGTGACCTAGGGCGTGACCCCTTGGACTATCGTCGACATCAGGAAGACGATCGTCGAGCTCAGAAATTTCAACACGGGCTGACACGCCCGTGACCGATCCGTCACGCCCGTGACCTGGGAATGGCGTTGAGTGAGATAAGCTCACTCAATTCCGTGGGCTAAATGGCGTTGAGTGAGCTTAGCTCACTCAAAGCCATAAGCTGGATGGCATTGAGTGAGCTTAGCTCAATCAAAGCCATAAGCTGGATGGCATTGAGTGAGCTTAGCTCACTCAAAGCCATAACCTGGATGGCGTTGAGTGAGCTTAGCTCACTCAAAGCCATAAGTTGAATGGCATTGAGTCCACTGACTGCACTCAACGCCATCTGGTGTTGACAGGATGGCGTTGAGTGAGCTAAGCTAATTAACCGCCATAGACTGGATGGCGTTGAGTGAGCTTAGCTCACTCAATGCCGTAAACGGTCAGGCAGGATGGCGTTGAGTGTGTTGAGTGCATTCAATGCCATAAGCTGAACGACATTGAGTGCACTGACTGCACTCAACGCCATTTGGTGTTGTCTGAATTGCGTTGAGTGAGGAGAGCTCACTCAATGCCATAACTTGGATGGCGTTTATTGAGCTAAGCTCACTCAACGCCATCATCTAAAAGAACATATTCTAGGTGGCGTTGAGTGAGCTGAGCTCACTCAACGCCATTATACATAGACTTTTTTTTGGCATTTTCATTTCTAGCTGGGTGCTGGTTCAGCCGAACCGGGCCGGCCTGGGGGTGGGCCGTTTTCTCCAATAAGACCTGATAAGTCTCATTTAATCTAAGTTGACCAGTCATGCTGTGATGCGTGGACTGCCGGTTTTGCAAAAGGGCGGTTACAGCCATGGCCGAGAGCAAGGCTCAATGGATATCAATGGCATTTGATTCCATGGCCTTCCCTCTTCCCCTGAACCGTCTGGATTCAACTCCTCTCAGGGAGAGGAGGAGTTTCTAGCCCTCCTCCAGCTGTCACAGAGCTGTTCCAGCTCCGCTCCATCATGGCCGAGCCAAGCCATTATGGGCCATTAATGGCCACCAACTTTTGGTTTTCCCCCTCCTTTCCAAGCTTTTAAACACCTTCAGAGGCCCAAGGGGAGTTTTTTCCTAGCTGTTACCCGAAGTTTTCGAGCCTCCCTTACTATTGAAGAATTTCGGCGACGCCACCACCGCATAATGGAATCCCGACAAATAGCACGCCTCCAGCCCGTGAACAAGGTCCTCCCCTCCCTCTTCTTCTGCGGATAGATCTTAGGATTCAATAGGATTGAGAATCAGGCTCAACTGAGCCCGATTGGAGCTTTTATTTTCATGGATTTTTCATTAAATTCTCGTGTTCGGGTTCGCCGGAAAAAGCCCCTCCGGCGGCTGTGCCGCCGCCCGCGATGGCCGCCACCTCAACAGAGGTGGTTGTGGCGGTGGCCGGCCAGGGAGGAGGTTGGACGGCCGACTGCTACTCTTGGAAGTAGTTCCAGGTCGGGCAGATCATGGCCTTTTGCTGGAGGAAGAAGACAAGTCTACAGCCCTTAGATCTTGCTTCAAGATCTGTGCTATGTAATTAGATTTTTTTTTATAAGCAATTTCTGTATGGAAATAACAGTCACTTTAGAAAATTTAGGAAAAATACCTAGAGGCTCCTACAGGACAAGTTGTCAGCACTAATATTATAGCTCTATGAGTGTAGGAAATTTTAAAATTTGTTTCAAACATTTTGAACCACAGGATAGACCTCAGCACTCATTTTGGTGACGTCTACCCATAGGGCTATCCTGACCTGAGAAAAATTTCCCACTCCAATCCAGTCATCAAAATGACTTTAAATTTGGGGTGTTTCCTAGTCTAACCTATATCTAGGTGCTATCCAAAAATTAGGATTTTTGGAAAATGTTTTTCTATAGTTTTTAGAAAAATTCAATAATCCTAGCATAATTTAGTTAGATGGCTAAATGACTTCCAAACCCTCCCAATTTTTGGTGAGTGGTCCCTGGGTTTATCATAAGGTTCTTGTAAAAATTTCATCTCATTTGGAGATGTTTTGTATAGGTTTTTATTCCACCCTAGGTTGATCCTTATAGGATAATTTAGGATCAACACCCCCTTGGTATTTGAGTGGTCATATCACCTCAATAGAGGCTGATATTTTGGTCACTGACTTTTTTAGGGCATGACACACCCTCCAAGGGAGTTTGGAGTGGCTTGGTGTAGGGTAGCCCTAGAACCCTAGGGAAGGTCTCTTAATGGTTATTTTTAGGGTTGTGAAGGTCATGGGGTCAAATGACCTTGGATTGACTTGAAATTTGGTGGAGAGAACCATAGGGCCAGTATAGTTCTTTGGACAAAATTTTAGGGTATTTGCAGACAGTTAGGCCACCTAAAATCCTAACCCTAGTTTAGGTCACCAACCTTAATTTGAACTATTATGCTATCAACTGAACTTCAAATCAAGTAAAATTTGGGCTGGGTAATTTTCTGATCTAAATGGTCATGTTATAATTTTGTTGAGATTTTGGGGTCAATTTATACTGTACTTCATTCACAACTCTTATTGTGCCCTAGATATTTATTTTAATGATTCTGAAATTTCTGTTCATTGGAAAGTTATAAAATCTTGGATTAGGGCATTTTATAGCATGTTATACCTTCTGTAATTTTCCTGGAAGTTTTATCTGATTATTTTTGGTAATTTATTCTTTAACATACTAATTGTGATATGCAGACAAAAATACAAATAATGCAAAATTACTAGTTGAAAAATTATGAAATTTGGTCAGAAACTGTTTCAAACCTTGATAGTCACCCTTTAATTTTCTCCGGAATTTTTAGATGATTAAAAACAGTACCACCTTCACTAAGTTAGGAAAATTAGTATCTTACATTAAAATAACTTCAGAACTCAAATATTGGAGAAAAATTGTGGTACTTGGTTTCTGATGGTTTTAGGTAACTATAAATCTTTTATAATTTTCTTGTGATTTTTGGATATATATCTATGGCACTTGCTTCACAATATGGTAGAAGTGGCCTAAAACGGTAAATTAGGAAATATATGCCTTAACCGCCCTGAATTTTCTAAAAATTTGGAATTACTGCTTAAATGCCTCATAGGATTTTACTTATTTTATGGTGATTTATTGTTTGATCATTTGTGCACTTCATGTTCATACTAGGGCGTTGAGAGGCTGAGAATAAATAAATTAAATGCCAAATGAAATAGGAAAATTATTATTTTCATGTATTTAGCTATATTATGTTACGATAGACCTCCAGTAAATATCATAGGAGATTCGGAAGACAATTTAGAGTACCTCCCCTTATATATCTCATATAGCTTAAGATGGTCTGTGTTTAGTAAACTGCAGAAACTGAACTAGAGTGGATAATGAACTTGGGGGAGATGGAATTTAGGTAGTTGCTGGTTGGATAAGGCAAGCTAAGTTTAAGTTCATTATTGTAAGTCAGGATAAGTAGAGTGTGAGATTGGCTAAGGTTAAGTTGCGTTCGGGAACAACGAAAGATCGTCCACCCCTAGTAGGAGTGGAAGAGTCTTAATACGCTAGGGCTAGATCTAAAGTAAATTAAAAAGTATCGGGTGAATGGGTAACAAACCAATAACAATAAGTGCATTGCGAAGGGACGGTGGGCTTCAGCTACCATCATAGTTCCTAGTGCCTGTTGAGAGCCCTTCGCGGGGAATACCGGGGACAGTCCTGGGCTAACAAAAACGAAGGAATATTAAGTAAAAAGAGCAACTAGTATAACTAGGGTTGCACATACTGTAACACCCCAAAAAGGCCCCAAAAAGACTCAACATGAAGTTTGAGTAGCAGGCTGTTTGACACGGCCTAGGACACGGGCGTGTCCCAGGGGTGTCGGGTGTACACGGCCTGGGACACGGGCGTGTCCCAGGGCGTGTTCGAATTATTTTTCGAGATTGGCCTATTCAAGTCAGAGCCGGACACGGCCTTGAACACGGCCTTGAACACGGGCGTGTCAGGCTGGACACGGGCGTGTTAGTTGCCGTGTTCCGACCCGTGTACTGGTTGCAGCTCGATGAAGCAGGAGACACGGGCGTGTCTTAAGAATGACACGGGCGTGTCAGGTTCGACACGGGCGTGTCGATGCCCATGTTGTTCAGTCGGTTCAACTTGTGTGTGCCGCTTAAAGGGTACACGGCCTGTGACACGGCGTGTCACAGGCCGTGTCGGCCAAAAATTGGTTTTTTGGGAAAATCTTGGCCGTTCAGTTTTCTCTCTTTTGATCCAAGGGCTCAGGTGGTTTCCTGGCTGGATTAAGTCGTGAGAGAAGAATGAAGAAGTCATTCTTCATTTGGCTTAAGGAAGAAAGAAAGAGAGAGGAAGAGAGAAAGAAGGAGGAGGAGAGTAAGCCACCGGCGGAGTTCCCGTGGTCCGATTCGTGATCCGAAGCCGGCGTTGTGAAGGCAAGGCTGCTGCGGTTCTTTCTAACCGGCTAGTTTTTGATGGTACCGAAGAGATCGACAAGTGTAACGATCTCCCTCCTTGGACATGTGAAGTCCTTCTTTTCTGCATTGCATAGGGAAAACCCTTCCCCGCGAGTGTGCGGTGGGTTGTGGTGTCCCTTGGGGTAGATATGTGAAGTCCCCCTTGTTAGAGGCTGGAATTGGAGTACGGCTCTAGGCATGCTGTGTGAAGCCCATCTGGATGTAATCTGGATTGGTGATGCTTGTTTGCATATCGGAGAAGGCTCCGTGATAATGGCTTGTGATGCCTATGGCTTGTGATGCCTTGTTCCTACCTGTTGCTTGGTCCGGCAGGAAGTACTGGACGATGTCCAGGAAATGAAGAGGGTTGGATGCAACTCTTGTGGCCGTGTGTTGCCACTTTGTGAATGGTTGAGCCGTTGGGCTGCAACTCGATGAAAAGGCAGATTGGAACAGGAAAGGTGAAACCGACCCGCGCCTATAAATAGCCATGGATACTTCCGTATTCGAGGTGGCACGGTGACTTGAGCAACGGGGGGGTGGCTGATCCGTACCAGCGTTAGGTCCGTCCGACTTGGGAAGCCTGGTATAGTTGTTGGAGCGCCTTGAGAGTCTTAGGCCCGCGCGAGGAAAGACTAAAATTCCAAATATATAAAGGTGGTTTATATATTGGACATTCCTGTTTAGAGTTCAAAGTTGTAACTTAAAGCTTCCGCTAGAATGCTCTGAGTTAGGATTCGTATTTGGATTGGTATTATCCTGTGACCTCACCGTCTGTTTGTGGCATATTGTGTGGGGCCCCGGCGGACCTTCTACTATACGTCATTTAACGGATGGGGTCGTTACATTTTGGTATCAGCTTTTGTCTGTCTTCCTCTTTCGAATTCGTGGTCGAATTCTTTTGTGGGGTGGCGAGCACGTGTTTGTGCGACCTGCTGTAATGCTAATGAACTCTGGAATGTCCATTAAGGAATGTACAAAAATCTCGTTGAGGAATCTGCGCGTTCCTTTTTGTGTTGTTTGCTTGCATACGTTCGCTAATGTGTGTCTTGTCCACCTATAGGTGACACGTAGTGGTGCTGGGCAGTCTGAGCCCCAGCGCTCCGATGAGAGTGCGGCACCAGCTGAGGTGCCAAAACCTCCTCCATCTGCGGAAACTGTTCGCTTAGTTGCTGAGGCGCTCTTTGCCATGATTCAGCCGACCGGGCAAGCGCAGCCGGCAGTAGTATGCCAGTTCGTGTTGATGTAAGACCCGAGCCGGTTGAGGCTGTAGATCCACGAGCAGCTGACCGACAGTTGAAGCAATTCATGAGCTTCAGTCCTCCTACGTTTGCGGGAATGGGATCCCCAACGCAGGCGGAAGATTAGTTATCGCGTGTCAAGAGGATAATGACAGCGATCAGGGCGGAGGAAACTCTAAAGGTCACCTTGGCCACCTTCATGCTTGAAGGGGAGGCGCGGTTGTGGTGGGACGATGTTGAGCTACACCATTTGGCGGGCAGGCAATTAACACAAGTGTCGATTGAGGAGTTCTCTCGATTATTTCTGGCGAAACATGTCCCAGCGGCGCAACGCATTGCTATGGAAAATGAGTTCCAACGGTTAAAGCAAGGGGAAGATAGTGTGGATATCTACTTGCACGAGTTTACCAGGTTGGGATGATATGTAGGAACAATCTTCACGGATGACCAAAGGAAAACGAATCGGTTCTATGAAGGATTGCGGGGTGAGTTGCGATTCCTGCTTTCGAGTTCTGTGAGCCAAGGGTTTCAGGCGTTGGTTGATACTGCGTGCGCATTGGAGAAGGACATGCGGTGAGTGCAAGGGAATAAGGGCTTGGTTGTGTCAAAGCCAGAGTTTCAAGCACCTCGCCCGAGTAAATCGTTTTACCAGAAGAAAGGGGGCAAGAGGTCCAAGCCATCTGGGCAAGTGACTACGACCGTTGTGTCGGGAGCGACATCAAGGCCGGATGCTCGTACATGCTATAACTGTGGCCGGGTGGGGCATATTGCTCGTGACTGTCGGGTTGTGCAGCCCAAAGGGGAAAAGAAGACGGGTGCGTCTTATGCTTAGAAGGGCAAAGCGGTGGTGGATTCCTCTGCTTCCCAGGCGCAGCCCCGTATTTATCAACTTGGCCAACAGGAAGCGATTAAGCAATGTGACGTCGTCACAGGTACGAGTTGAGTTAGTTTACTTGCTGTGCTTTTGGTTTTGGTTATGTTTAGCTTGTGCATGATGTGTGTGCTGCAGGCTTTGTCCTGATTCGGAATAACTTAGCGAGAGCCCTGTTTGATACGGGTGCTTCGCATTCTTTTCTGTCTGAGGATTTCGTATCCCGAATTGGGGTACCGAGTCATGTGACGGTGGATAGTACAAGGGTGCTATTGCCGAATGGATGTATGATGCTTGCGGATAGGGCTTGCGATGTGGATGTGCAAATAGGAAGTCGGGATTTCGGTTTGAATGCAGCTGTGCTACCGTTATCGGAGTTTGATGTGATCTTTGGTATGGACTGGCTCTCGGAGCAGCGTGCCTTTATTGATTACAACTCCAAAGAGATTACACTGGGCCAGAATACCGGGCTTGTGACGAAGTTCGCTGGTATGCGAGGAGTTGGCGGAACGTTGTTGTCTGCACTCCAAGTCATCAATGCTGTTCGGAAGGGCGCGGAGTTATTCTTCACGCTAATTCAGGCTGTTGAGCCAAAGGCCAGTGTCGGTGAAGTGCCAGTTGTGTCAGAGTTTGCCGATGTGTTTCCTAACGATCTTCCTGGGTTACCACCCCAGCGGGAGATTGACTTCTCTATTGAGTTGGTGCCAGGTGCAAAACCTGTGGCCCGCTCTCCATATCGCGTCGCGCCAAAAGAGATGGCTGAGTTGAAAGTCCAATTGCAAGAGTTGTTGGGAGCAGGGATATATACGCCCAAGTATGTCACCTTGGAGCGCGCCTGTTCTATTTGTGAAAAAGAAAGACGGTAGCTTACGGTTGTGTATTCACTACCGCGAGTTGAATAAGCTGACGGAGAAAAATAAATATCCGATCCCACGAATTGATGACCTCTTTGATCAGCTGGCAGGATCAACGGTCTAATCCAAGTTGGATTTGAAATCGGGATATTATCAGCTAAGGATTATGGAAGGTGACATTCCCAAGACGGCGTTTGGAACACGCTACGGTCATTATGAGTTCACGGTAATGCCGTTTGGCCTATGTAATGCGCCTTCGGTATTTTTGGACCTAATGCATCGAACGTTCCGAGAGTATTTGGATTTGTTTGTTATTGTGTTTATCGATGACATCTTAGTATACTCTCAATCGGAAGAGGATCACGCAAATCATTTGCGGTTGGTCTTGCATACCCTGCGGAGGAACAAGCTTTTTGCCAAGTTCTCAAAGTGTGAGTTCTGGCTCTCTTCAGTAGGCTTTTTAGGCCATGTGGTAAGCGGAGAGGGTATTGCGGTGGATCCGTTGAAGATAAGTGCCATCCGAGATTGGCCAGTGATGTCTTCAGTGGCCGAGGTCAGGAGCTTCCTTGGACTTGCGGGCTACTATAGACGGTTTGTGGAAAACTTCTCACGGATTGCTTTACCTCTCACCACGCTGACGAGAAAAGATCAAAAGTTCATTTGGACGCCAGAGTGCGCGCGAGCTTTTGAAGACTTGAAGAGTCGTTTGACCACGGCGCCTGTGTTTGACATCGCCATGTGGTACCGATGGGTATGAGATCTATAGTGATGCATCAGGGAGCGGCTTAGGCTGCGTTCTTCTGCAATTTGGTAAAGTGATTGCTTAGGGCTCGCGTCAGTTGAAAGTGCATGAGCGGAACTACCCCGTCCATGATTTGGAGTTGGCGGCGGTAATCTTTGCGCTCAAGTTGTGGCGGCACTATCTATATGGCGTGAAAGTGGATATCTATACGGATCACAAGAGCCTAAAGTATTTGTTGGATCAGAAGGATCTGAATATGCGACAACGAAGATGGATGGAGTTCCTTGGGGACTACACCTTCAAGATTCACTATACTCCCGGGAAGGGAAATGTGGTCGCTGATGCTTTGAGTCGAAAGACTCCGGTACGGGCAAGCTGGTTGCAGAGGCATGATCAGCGTTTGACCCAGGAATTGGAAGCATTGGAGATATCTTGCGTTGACAAGGGTTTGTCAACCGATGCATGCTTGAACTGGACGGAGGTGCAGTATGACCTTACGGACAGAGTTCGGCGAGCAACGGAGCTTGATGAAAGTCTCCAGCGCTATGCTAAAGATGGGCCGGATGATCAATTCTCTTGGGATAACGGGTTGTTACGGAGAAATGGTCGAGTGTGCGTCCCAAGTGTGGGTAAATTGAGGGAAGAGTTGATGTACGAAGCTCACTTTGCAAAGTACTCAGTTCACCCAGGGAGCACAAAGATGTACAGAGATATGAAAAAGTTGTTCTGGTGGCCCGGATTAAAGAAAGATGTGGCTCGTTATGTGGCTAAATGCAACACCTGTGCGTTGGTGAAAGCAGAATGCCAGAAGCCTGGCGGTTTCCTGAAGTCGTTACCTATTCCGGAGTGGAAGTTCGATGATATTTCGATGGATTTCGTGCACGGGTTGCCGAGATCTCAACGCGGTCATGATTCAATCTGGGTGATTGTGGACCGGTTGACGAAAGTGGCGCACTTCCTTCCAAATAGAAGAGACGATTCAGTGGAAACCTTGGCCAAGCTGTATGTGGAGCAAGTTGTTCGACTGCACGGTGTTCCTCGGAGCATCGTTAGTGATCGTGATGGGCGGTTCACATCGAATGATTGGCGGCTCGTTCATCAAATGTTGGGTACAAAGTTAGCGTTTAGTACGGCCTTTCATCCCCAAACGGATGGCCAGACTGAACGAACCAATAGGACGATGGAAGATATGCTTCGCATGTGCGCCCTAGACTTTGGTAAGAGATGGGAAGATTATATATTTCTTGTTGAATTTGCCTATAACAATAGCTACCAAGCGAGTATTGGTATGGCACCATTTGAGGCGTTGTATGGTCGGAAATGCCGTACACCCTTAGCTTGGGCAGAAGCAGGCGAATCGAAGCTGAATGGGAAAAAGGAAGTCGAAGAAGCGACCTCGCTCATACGCTCTATTCGGGAGAGGCTATTGATATCCCAAGATCGTCAAGCAAAGTACTACAATGCCAAACATCGGAACGTGGAGTTCGCGGTGGGTGATTGGGTATATTTGAAGATCAAACCCTTCAAAGGCGTGTCTAGGATTCGGCGTTTGAAAAAGCTAAGTCCGAGGTATCTTGGTCCGTTTGAGGTGGTGGAGCGAGTTGGGGAAGCTGCTTATCGACTAGCACTTTCAGCGGACTTGGGTGGATTACATGATGTATTTCACATCTCAGTCCTTCGTAAGGCGGTAAAGGATCCAGCTCAAGTAGTGGAGAATGATCGGGTACCGGTCGAGTATGCGCTAACGACGAGGGTTAGACCCATTCGGATCGAGGATCGAGCCGAGAAACAGTTGCGGAACAAAGTGATCGGGATGGTCAAGGTCCGTTGGGACAATTGTGGCCGTGAAGAGCTAACATGGGAGCGAGAGCAGACCATGCGAGCTGAGTTTCCCGAGTTATTTGTATAAACTGTAGACCGTGTACTTTTTGTTATAACAGAGTTATAGCATTGCTGGTTTTGTTTCCTTACCGTGCAAATTTCGGGACGAAATTTTGTTAAGGGGGGGGAGGGTTGTAACACCCAAAAAGGCCCCAAAAAGACTCAACATGAAGTTTGAGTAGCAGGCTGTTTGACACGGCCTGGGACACGGGCGTGTCCCAGGGCGTGTCGGGTGTACACGGCCTGGGACACTGGCGTGTCCCAGGGCGTGTTCAAATTATTTTTCGAGATTGGCCTATTCAAGTCAGAGCCGGACACGGCCTTGAACACGGCCTTGAACACGGGCGTGTCAGGCTGGACACGGGCGTGTTAGTTGCCGTGTTCCGACCCGTGTACTGGTTGCAGCTCGATGAAGCAGGAGACACGGGCGTGTCTTAAGAATGACATGGGCGTGTCAGGTTCGACACGGGCGTGTCGATGCCCGTGTTGTTCAGTCGGTTCAACTTGTGTGTGCCGCTTAAAGGGTACACGGCCTGTGACACGGGCGTGTCACAGGCCGTGTCGGCCAAAAATTGGTTTTTTGGGAAAATCTTGGCCGTTCAGTTTTCTCTCTTTTGATCCAAGGGCTCAGGTGGTTTCCTGGCTGGATTAAGTCGTGAGAGAAGAATGAAGAAGTCATTCTTCATTTGGCTTAAGGAAGAAAGAAAGAGAGAGGAAGAGAGAAAGAAGGAGGAGGAGAGCAAGCCACCGACGGAGTTCTCGTGGTCCGATTCGTGATCCGAAGCCTGCGTTGTGAAGGCAAGGCTGCTGCGGTTCTTTCTAACCGGCTAGTTTTCGATGGCACCGAAGAGATCGACAAGGGTAACGATCTCCCTCCTTGGACATGTGAAGTCCTTCTTTTCTGCATTGCATAGGGAAAACCCTTCCCCGCGAGTGTGCGGTGGGTTGTGGTGTCCCTTGGGGTAGATATGTGAAGTCCCCCTTATTAGAGGCCGGAATTGGAGTACGGCTCTAGGAATGCTGTGTGAAGCCCATCTGGATGTAATCTGGATTGGTGATGCTTGTTTGCATATCGGAGAAGGCTCCGTGATAATGGCTTGTGATGCCTTGTTCCTACCTGTTGCTTGGTGCGGCAGGAAGTACTGGACGATGTCCAGGAAATGAAGAGGGTTGGATGCAACTCTTGTGGCCGTGTGTTGCCACTTTGTGAATGGTTGAGCCGTTGGGCTGCAACTCGATGAAAAGGCAGATTGCCGAACAGGAAAGGTGAAACCGACCCGCGCCTATAAATAGCCATGGATACTTCCGTATTCGAGGTGGCACGGCGACTTGAGCAATGGGGGGTGGCTGATCCGTACCTGCGATAGGTCCGTCCGACTTGGAAGCCTGGTATAGGTTGTTGGAGCGCCTAATGAGAGTCTTAGGCCCGCGCGCCGGAAAGACTAAAATGCTCAAATACCGTGTAGACGGTGGTGTTGACCTGGTATTCCGGTACACCGAAAATGTGCCCTGAGTGCACGGACTGTCGGGCCGTGTGGCTGATGGTTGTGATGGCTTGAATGTGCCTGCGCGCACATAGTTGCTATTTGATGATGCCATGCTTGCAGGGAAAGAATGCTCATGCCCTGAGGAAGGGGTAGGATTGTTATAATTGGGACAGCTGAATGCTGACCGTTGCATTGTTTGCCACCGGTTGGGTGGATTGTTCCCGTGCAGGTGCTGGAGAGCCAAGTGGTAAATGATGGGCTGAAGCCCTACTGCTGTTGCTGCTGCTGCTGCGGCTAGCCCTTGAAGGCTAAGCGAATGGCTTTGTTTTGTTTTCTCTTGTACTCATGTATGGCCGGCCTGCGCGCCGAGGTTTGTAAAACATGTTTGTATGTAAGAGGAACTTTAAGGCCTTAAGGCCAAACTCTTGTGGTTGTGTACATTCCGTGGTATATATATAAGGTGGTTTATATATTGGACATTCCTATTTAGAGTTCAAAGTTGTAACTTAAAGCTTCCGCTAGAATGCTCTGAGTTAGGATTCGTATTTGGTTTGGTATTATCCTGTGACCTCACCGTCTGTTTGTGGCATATAGTGTGGGGGCCCGGCCGGACCTTCTACTATACGTCATTTAACGGATGGGGTCGTTACACATACACACACCTCGGTAGCTATGAAGGTAGAATAAGTTGCTTTGGTTGCCATTCAGACGGTAGCTCTAATGGTAAATGCATGGATGGGACAGTCCGGGGAGCCGAGGGCTCGATGGTTTGAGTAAAGAATAAAGGTGGTGGGTCTTCGATATTGATTGTCGTTCACACCGACATCGGTACGTTGACTCGGCGGTGTGGGACACTTAGCCAAAGAAAGTTTGGTGGATATAGACAGCACTAGTATGCGGATACTCTAGGTTGTCTACTTCTAGGGGCGTACGGAAGGGCTAGGCCCGGTAGTGTGGATACCCGCCTAGGAATGGGGGGCCCGACCCACTGTCTCTGTTTGCCACTACAGAGGTTCCTGGGAGTGAAACAAGCTTCCCGAACAGGGGGAACTAATGTTCTGTGCGCATAGTGTCGTGTGCGTGTGTTGCACTTGCATGAATCATGGAATAGCATATCACTACACTCATATTTGCATACAACCGACACCCCAACGTATAAATCGGTACGGGAATTTTTATATGATGGGAGCCTTGCAGAAGACCCCTTAACTTATAAGTTTGTATGGGCATTCATATAAGTTAAGGTTACTTCTTTATTTTTGTTCTCGGTCTGCTTTCTTATATATCTGCCACTTACTACATGTTTTCCTTATTACTTACTATCGTAGGATTGTTAGACATACTTTATTCTAGATAGTTGTTATGTTAGGTCCATTGTCACCTTCTTGATTACTCTCCACCTTTGTAGCTTCCCTTTCCTCCTCTCCGCTCGGTGATTAAGAGCCGTGGGGTAGGGGTAGGGGATGATAGGGCTTAGTCTTTATGACTAATGGTTTTCGAACCACAACATTACAGGAGCTCCGGGTAGGAGACAGGGACCAGCAGTCCGGGGACCAGCAGCAGCGGAGTACGGTGCGCATGGAGGTGGGTCAGTCTAGCACCGGTGCACCTACGACTAGCTCCGTGAGTGACTAGTATTTTTATAGCTTCCGCGATGAGTGATTTGTAGTGAGGACTCTGATGTACCAGGCTCGAGCCCTTCTATCTATATTTCATCTGAATTGTATCTTTGCAGTACTTCTATTATCTATTTTCTGTTGTTATCTACTGATGGACTGGATGTGGTTTCAGTTTTATTTACATGTTTCTGTAGACTTGTTTACATTTATGTGTAATTACTTCTCTCTCTGGTGATTGAAAGGGGCAGGCAGAATTGGCGTTTTGTAGTGGCGGCCTTCCCGTGAGTCGGTGCCACCGCAATGCGGAAGTTCTGGGCTAAGACCCCGGTGTTTTAAAAAGAAAAAAAAGGTTGTCCTACAAGTGGTATCAGAGGAGACCTCGATCGGAAGAGAAGTAGTCCACGAAACCTTCGGCCACCCCCGTGCGAGCTTAGTTTGCGGACAAACTAGTAGCAGAAGCAGTGGTGTGCCCATAAGGGAAATCACATTTGAAAGTCCATCCTACCCTTTCTTATATTCCATTCATACATCCTCTAACAAATGTAATTTTTTCTTGTAGCCTGCGACGAACCCTACACCACAGCAGGGGCACGTCAGGCTCCGAATTTGGTCCCACCTCCGCCGGCTCATGCTCCGTTCCAGGAGAAGGAGATGGGGAAAACACTGACGGTCATTCTGGAGGCCTTAAGAGCTCAGTAAGCCCCAGCCCCACATCCAAACCCCGGGGCCAATTGGATGGCTGTCTTCCAGGGACTTTCCCCTCCATCCTACCAGGGGACGGAGTATGCAGTACGTACGGAGGAATGGTTGGATACCACTTACGAGATGCTAGCAGGGATTCGATGCCCTACTGAGGAGGCAGTTGCTTTGGCGGTCTCCTGCCTAGAGTCACACGGAAAGAGGTGGTGGAAATCTCAGCTTGACACCACCTTTGCGGGGATGGATTGCGCTGATATTACTTGGGAGGAGTTCAGAGCAGCGCTCTTAGGACATTTTGTAACTCAGTCAGCGAGAGATGACCAGGAGGATAGGTTCCTGCGATTGAGGCAGGGGAACAAGACTGTGGTGGAGTACTATCAGGAGTTCACTCACCTGGCCCGTTAGACGATGCTTGCTATGCCCGGAGGTTTTATAAGGGGCTGCAAGACGATATGAGACAGGCCCTCCTTTTCGTCTCAGAGGGGCGTCTGGCCAGGATTCTGGAGATGGATAAGAAGAGAGAGGCGGATCAGCTTACAGTGAAGAGCCGGAAGAGACCGGCTGATGATACAGTGATTGGATGTCGTAGAGACCATCCCCGAGGACAAGTTATTGGGGATATAAGGAATGAGGATCAGCCTCATCATGAGTTTGGGTAGGAGCAGAGGAGTCAGGGGGTATTGGCTCCCCAGCCTATACAGATGCTGGAGATGCCAAGGACAGCAAAGCAGCCACCGGTATGTTTTCAGTGCAATCAGTCGGGGCATATCAAGAGGAACTGCCTATGAGGCGAGCACCCCCACCAACACATCAGGGCGCTCCACCTCCCCGATAGTTTTGCGGACGAGGAAAGGACCGAGGACGAGGATTTCAGGATCGAGGCCGCAGGCTAGAGAGGGAGCAGGTGTATGCTCTAGACTTGACACAACCTCGAAACCCGGAGCAGGTTATCGCAGGTATGGTAGTACTTTTTAATTTTCTTCATATGAACTAGTATTCTAGACATAACCTAGTTAGAAATTAAGAGAAGACAACTGCAAAAAGAATACTAAGACACTTGTCTACCCCAGGCATAGTCTTCGGTAGCGGCAATCCCTCTCACACTCTCTTCGACACGGGTGCTTCGCACTCATTCGTGTTGGAGGATTTCGTGAAAGAACTGGAAGGTGCGGAGCAATTCACCGGGAAGATGATGAGGGTGCGCCTACCTGATGGATCAGAGATAATGACCTCTGCTCATTGCAATATGGAAGCGAGGATCGGCGGAAGGCATTTGAGGCACCAACGATGATTCTGAAGATGCCAGATTACGATCTGATCCTGGGCATGACTTGGCTATGCTGGAACCATGCCCAGATTGACTGCGTGGCGAAGAGGATCACCGTAAGGCACGGAGACTCCTTCATTATCATCGAAGGTATTATACCAGCACCTCGTACCTTATTATCGTATGTGCAGGCCGTTAAGGCCCACCTGCAGGGGGAAGAAGTTTATCAGGTCCTTTTTGAGGCGGTCGTGGCCAAGGACTCCATTTCAGATATTCCAGTAGTACGGGACTTTGCCGACGTGTTTCCGGAGAAGCTACCAGGGCTACCCCCGCACCGAGAGAAGGACTATCAAATTAAGCTCGTACCGGGGTCTAATCCGGTATCTAGAGCTCCCTATCGAATGGCCCCAAAGGAGTTGGTGGAATTTCGAAGCCATCTCTAGGAGTTAGTGGAGGCTTGGTTCGTTCGGCCTAGATCTTAACCATGGGGAGCTCCGGTGTTATTCGTTAAGAAGAAGGACGGGACCCTTCAACTTTGCATAGATTACCGGGCCCTGAACAGGCCGACGGTCCAGAATACTTATCCCTTACCAAGGATAGACGAGCTATTTGACCAGCTAAAGGGAGCCCATTGGTTCTCAAAGCCGGATCTGAGATCCGGGTACTACCAGCTTCGCATTCGGGATGAGGACATCCCGAAGACGGCCTTCAGCAGTAGATATTGTTTGTACGAGTTTACCGTGATGCCGTTCGGGCTCACGAATGCACCCTCCGCTTTCAAGACCTTGATGAATCGGGTGTTCGAAGAGTATCTGGACGTCTTCGTTATCGTATTCATCGATAACATCCTTATCTATTCAAGGATGGAGGAGGAGAATGCGAGACATCTGGCCTTGACCTTGGAGAAGCTGTGGGAGCATGAGATGTATGCCAAGTACAGCAAGTGCCAGTTCTAGCTAAAGGAGGTGGCATTTCTGGGCCATGTCATCAGTGGAGAAGGTCTGGCAGTGGATCCGGTGAAGGTCCAGGCAGTACGGGATTGGCCACCGCTAAAGTCGGCCTCGGATGTTAGAAGTTTCTTTGGACTTGCCGGCTATTACCGGAAGTTCGTAAAGGGGTTCTCTCAAATTGCGCTCCCTCTTACGTCTCTGACAAAGAAGGAGTACCCTTTTATTTGGACACCTTGATGTGAATCTGCTTTCCAGGAGCTGAAGGATCGTCTCACCTCGGCTCCCATCCTTTCTCTTCCATCAGGGAAGGAAGGATTCCATGTGTACACAGATGCTTCCTATCAGGGGATGGGTGTCGTTCTGATGCAGAACGAGCACGTAATAGCCTATGCCTCCCATCAGTTTTAGCAGCATGAGCAGAACTACCCCGTGCACGATTTGGAGATGGGGGCAGTTATTTTTGGTCTTAAGATCTGGCGACACTATCTCTACGGAGTACATTGCAATATCTTCTCCGACCACAAGAATCTGAAAAACATCGACACCCAGAAGGAGTTAAACATCAGGCAGAGACACTGGGTGGAGTTTCTGTCGGAGTACCAGTATACCATGCACTACCATCCGGGGAAAGCGAACGTGGTCGTAGATGCTCTGAGCCGGAGAGCGAGTACGTCAGGAGTAGGCCCGCAGCTGATGGACTTGGAGTTGGTTAAAGCATTCAAGGAGATGGAGATTTCACTAGTGTCTGAGGAAGACCCGGAGCTATACATGGAGTACCTGGGGTCGATGGTTACTACTGATGATATTCGAGACCACATCAGAGATGGCAGATGCTGGATGAGAGAGCTGAGCCGATATTCCGAGCCTTGGAGGAAGGCACGACAGGAGATTACTCTTTGAGGGATGGTCTCCTGTGTTTCCAAGGCAGAGTCTACATACTGGCAGGAGGCCAGATCTGAGAGGACATCATGACGGAAGCTCACTGCAGTCGATATTCGGTACACCCGGGGATCACCAAGATGGAAAAGGATTTGAAGAGGACGATGTACTGGCAGGGTATGAAGAAAAATATTACGTACTTTGTGACGCATTCCGAGGCCTGCCAACTCGTGAAGGCAGAGTGTAGGAACCCGACAGGCTTGCTGCAGCCACTTCCGGTGTCGGAGTGGAAATTTGAAGATATAGCCATGGATTTCATACATGGGCTACCTCGATCCCGTGCGAGAAACGACTCGATCTGGGTGATAGTGGAAAGATGAACAAAGGTGGCCAGATTCATTCCAGTGGCGAAGGACGCACCGGTTAGTGTATTAGTACGGAGATTCATAGAGCAGTTTGTGCATTATCATGGGGTTCCCAAGACTATCGTTTCGGATCGGGATGGTCGGTTTACATCCAGGGAATGGAGGTCAGTCCAGGCCCATATGGGTTCTCGGTTGTCATTCAGCACAGCTTTTCACCCTCAGACCGATGGGCAGACAGAGCGCACCAACCGTACTTTGGAATATCTTTTGCGTCTATGCATTTTGGACTGCGGCGAGCCTTGGGAGACATTGCTGCCACTGGTCGAGTTTTTGTACAACAACGCCCATCAGTCTAGCATATGCATGGCTCCATACGAGTCGTTGTATGGAAGGAGGTGCAGGACCCCACTATCATGGGTTTAGGATGAGGATCCGCAGGTGCTAGGCACTGAGTTTGTGGGAGATACAGATGCTCAGATTAGATTGATCCGGGACAGGATGTTGGAAGCCCAGAGCAGGCAGGCCAAATACTACGATGCGAGGCATCGTCAAGTGGAGTTCAAGGTGGGAGACTGGGTTTTCTTAAAGATACGTCCAATGCACGGAGTCTCGCGGGTTCGCGGGCAGATGAAGCTCAGCCCGAGATATATGGGGCCTTATAGGATCCTGGAGCGGATCGGCCCCTTAGCCTATAGACCTTAGCTACCGCCGGAGTTAGCGGGATTGCATGACGTCTTCCACGTCTCCTCACTTCGGAGGGCTCTGCTACGCCCTGAGCAGCTGATTTACTCGGCAGATGGCCTGGTGGCCTCGGATCGGTCAGTCAATCTGGAACCAATCAGGATCGATGATACAGCAGTGCGGGTCTTGCGACAGAAGAAGGTTCCGTTATTCAAGGTTCTGTGGAACAATCATGGGCAGGAGGAGCATACATGGGAGCCACAGGACTTGATGCGGCAAAAATACTCGGAACTTTTCCATCAGGTACACCTCACAACGCCTCTGGACAATCAATTTTGCTTTCGTGTTTTAAACCAATAGGGCTGAAATTTCAAGAATAGGGGCTAATCTTTTTTTATTGGGGTATATATACCTAGTTAATTGGACGAATTTGTCTTAGATTTGAAACCGCACAAAGCAAACATGACGTAGAGATGTAATCTTTCAATTCTCATGGGATATTACAAGCTTCTTTTTCCCGATTGGAGTCCCGTAAGCTTAACCTTGATTTCGAGGATGAAATCTTTGTTTTGTTTATTGGGATTTGTAACATCCTTTTTCCGGCTAGACCCCTGTAAGTGGTTTTGTCATAACAGAACCTTAAGAAACCCAGGAGTTGAAGATTATCGACAAAAAAGTTCGAGCCAAGGGGTGGTCACGCCCGTGACCGCCCTGTCACGTCCGTGACCTGGGGCATGACCCCTTCGACGATCATCGACCTCAGGAAGACGATCGTCGAGCTCAGAAATTTCAACACGGGCCTGACACGCCCGTGACCGATCCATCACGCCCGTGACCTGGGATTGGCGTTGAGTGAGATAAGCTCACTCAACGCCTTGGGCTGGATGGCGTTGAGTGAGCTTAGCTCACTCAAAGCCATAAGCTGGATGGCGTTGAGTGAGCTTAGCTCACTCAAAGCCATAAGCTGGATGGCGTTGAGTGATCTTTGCTCACTCAAAGCCATAAGCGGGATGGCGTTGAGTGAGCTTAGCTCACTCAAAGCCATAAGTTGAATGGCGTTGAGTGCACTGACTTCACTCAACGCCATCTGGTGTCAGTAGGATAGCATTGAGTGAGCTGAGCTCACTCAACGTCGTAGACTGGATGGCGTTGAGTGAGCCTAGCTCACTCAATGCCGTAAACGGTCAGGCGGGATGGCGTTGAGTGCGTTGAGTGCACTCAACGCCATAAGCTGAACGGCGTTGAGTGCCCTGACTTCAATTAATGCCATTTGGTGTTGTCTCAATGGCGTTGAGTGAGCAGAGCTCACTCAATGCCTTAACCTGGACGGCGTTTAGTGAGCTAAGATCACTCAATGCCATCGTCTAAAAGAACATATTCTGGGTGGCGTTGAGTGAGCATAGCTCACTCAACGTCTTAATCCGGATGGCGTTGAGTGAGCTGAGCTCACTCAACTCTATAGTCTGGAATGGTGTTGAGTGAGCAGAGCTCACTCAATGCCGTAGCTTGATGGCGATGAGTTAGTTGAGCTCACTCAATGCCATTATACTTAGACTTTTTCTGGCATTTTCATTTCTAGCTGGGTGCTTGTTCAGCCGAACCGGGCCGGCCTTGGGGTGGGCTGTTTTCTCCAATAAGACCTGATAAGTCTTATTTAATTAAAGTTGACCAGTCATGCTGTGCCACGTGGACCGCCGGTTTTGCAAAAGGGCGGTTACAGCCATGGCCGAAAGCTAGGCTTCATGGCCATAAATGGCATTTGATGACATAGCCTTCCCTCTTCCCTTGAACCGGTTGGATTCAACTCCTATCAGGGAGAGGAGGAGTTTCCAGCCCTCCTCCAACTGTCACAGAGCTATTTCAGCTCCCCTCCATCATGGCCGAGCCAAGCCATTATGGGCCATTAATGGCCACCAGCTTTTGGTCGTTTCCCCTCCATGTCCAAGCTTTTAAACACCTTCAGAGGCCCAAGGGGACTTTTTCCCAGCTGCTCCCCGAAGTTTTTGAGCCTCCCCTTGCTGTTGAAGAATTCAGGCGATGCCACCACAGCGAAAATTGCATCCCGACGAATAGCACGCCTCCAGCCTACGAACAAGGTCCTCCCCTCCCTCTTCTTCTGCGGATAAATCTTAGGATTCAATTGGATTGAGAATCGGGCTCAACTGAGCCCGACTGGAGATTTCATTTTCATGGATTTTTTTTATGCAATTCGCGTGTTCGGGCTCGCGGGAAAAAGCCCCTCCGGCGGCTGCGCCGCCGCCCGGCGATGGCCGCAACCTCAATAGAGGTGGTGGTGGCGGTGGCCGGCCAGGGAGGACGCTGGCCAGCCGGCAGCTGCTCTTGGAAGTAGTTCCAGGTCGAGCATATCATGGCCTTTGGCTGGAGGAAGAAGACAAGTTTAGAGCCCTTCGATCTTGCTTCAAGATCTGTGCTATGTAATTAGATTTTATTTTATAAGCAATTTCTGTATGGAAAAAACAGTCATTTTAGAAAATTAAGGAAAAATACCTAGAGGCTCCAACAGGAAAAGTGGTCAGCACCAATATTGTAGCTCTATGGGTCTAGGAAATTTAAAAATTTGTTTCAAAAATTTTGGACCCTTGGATAGACCTCAGCACTCATTTTGGTGACGTCTACCCATAGGGCTGTCCTGACCTTAGAAAAATTCCCCACTCTAATCCAGTCATCAAAATGAATTGAAATTTGGGGTGTGGCCTATTCTTACCTATATCTAGGTTCTATCAAAAAATTAAGATTTTTGGAAAATATTTTTCCATAGTTTTTAGAAAAATTCAATAATCCTAGCATAATTTAGTTAGATGGCTAAATGACTTCCAAACCCTCCCAAATTTTGGTTAGTGGTCCCTCGGTTTATCATAAGGTTCTGGTAAAAATTTGATCTCATTTTGAGATGTTTTGTATAGGTTTTTATTCCAACCTAGGTTGATCCTTATAGGATAATTTAGGATCAAACACCCCCTTGGTATTTGAGTGGACATATCACCTCAATAGAGGCTGATATTTTCGTCACTGACTTTTTAGGGCATGACACACCCTCCAAGGGAGTTTGGAGTGGCTTGGTGTAGGGTAGCCCTAGAACCCTAGGGAAGGTCCCTTAATGGTGATTTTTAGGGTTGTGAAGGTCATGGGTCAAATGACCTTGGACTGACTTGAAATTTGGTGGAGAGAACCATAGGGCCAGTATAGTTCTCTGGACAAAATTTTAGGGTATTTGGAGACAGTTAGGCCACCTAAAATCCTAACCCTAGTTTAGGTCACCAACCTAAATTTGAACTATTATGCTATCAACTGAACTTCAAATCAAGTAAAATTTGGGCAGGGTAATTTTCTGATCTAAATGGCCATGGTATAATTTTGTTGAGATTTTATGGTTAATTTATGTTGTACTTTATTCACAACTCTTATTGTGCCTACATATTAATTTTGATGATTCTAAAATTTCTGTTCATTGGAAAGTTATAAAATCTTGGATCAGGGCATTTTATAGCATGTTATACCTTAAGTAATTTTCCTGGAAGTTTTATCTTATTATTTTTTTTACTTTATTCTTTAACGTACTAATTGTGATATGCAGACAAAAATACAAATAATGCCTAATTACTATTTGAAAAATTATGAAATTTGGTCAGAGGGTGTTTCAAACCTTGATAGTCACCCTGTAATTTTCTCCGGAATTTTTAGATGATTAAAACAGTACCTCCTTCACTAAGTTAGGAAAATTAGTATCTTACATTAAAATAAGTTCAGAACTCAAATATTGGAGAAAAATTGTGGTACTTGATTTCTGATTATTTTAGGTCACTATAAATCTTCTATAATTTTCTTGTGAATTTTGGATATATATCCATGGTACTTACTTCACAATATGGTAGAAGTGGCCTAAAACGGTAAATTAGGAAATATAGGTCTAAACCCCCCCGTGAAATTTCTCAAAATTTGTAATTACTGCTTAAATGCCTCATAGTATTTTTACTTATTTTATGGTGATTTATTGTTGGCTCATTAGTGCACTTCATGTTCATACTAGGGCATTGAGAGGCTTAGAATAAATAAATTAAATGCCAAATGAAATAGGAAAATTATTATTTTCATGGATTTAGCTATATTATGTTACGATAGACCTCCAGTAAATATCATAGGAGATTTGGAAGACAATTTGGAGTACCTCCCCTTATATACCTCATATAGCTTAGGATGGTCTGCGTTTAGTAAAACTGCAGAAACTGAACTAGAGTGGATAATGAACTTGGGGAGATGGAATTTAGGTAGTTGCTGGTTGGATAGGGCAAGCTAAGTTTAAGTTCATTATTGGAAGTCAGGATAAGTAGAGTTTGAGATTGGCTAGGGTTAAGTGGCGTTTGGGAACGACGAAAGATCGTCCACCCCGGGTAGGAGTGGAAGAGTCTTAATACGCTAGGGCTAGATCTAAAGTAACTTAAAAAGGGATCGGGTAATGGGTAACAACCAATAACAATAAGTGCCTTGCGAAAGGGAATGGTGGGCTTCAGCTACCATCATAGTTCCTAGTGCCCTTTGAGAGCCCTTCGCGGGGAATACCGGGGGCAGTCCTGGGCTAACGTAAACCATAGGAATAAAAAGCAAAAAGAGAAACTTGTATAACTAGGGTTGCATATACACACACCTCGGTAGATAAGAAGGTAGAATAAGTTGCTTTGGTTGCAATTCAGACGGTAGCTCTGAAGGTAGATGCACGGACGGGATAGTATAGGGAGCCGAGGGCTCGAGGGTTTGAGTACATAATAAAGGTGGTGGGTCTTCGATATTAATTGTCGTTCACACCGACATCGGTACGTTTACTCGGCGGTGTGGGACACTTAGCCAAAGAAAGTCTGGTGGATATAGCCAGCACTAGTACGCGGATACTCTAGGTTGTGTTCTTCTAGGGCGTACGGAAGGGCTAGGCCCGATAGTGTGGATACCTGCCTAGGAGTGGGGGGCCCGACCTACTGTCTTCGTTTGCCACTACGGAGGTTCCTGGGAGTGAAGCTAGCTGCCCGAACAGGGGGAATTAAAGGTCTGTACGCATAGAGTCGTGTGCGTGTGTTGCACTTGCATGAATCATGGCATACCATATCACTACACTCATATTTGCATACAACCGACACCCAAACGTATAAATCGATATGGGACTTTTTATACGATGGGAGCCTTGCAGAAGACCCCTTAACTTATAAGTTTGTATGGGCATTCATATAAGTTAAGGTTAATTACTTCTTAATTTTTGTTCTCTGTATGCCTTCTTATATATCTACCACTTACTACATGTTTTCCTTATTACTTACTATCGTAGGATTGTTAGACATACTTTATTCTAGATAGTTGTTAGGTTAGCTCCATTGTCACCTACTTGATTACTCTCCACATTTGTAGCTTCCCTTCCTCCTCTCCTCTCGGTGCTTAGGAGCCATGGGGGAGGGGTAGGGGATGATAGGGCTTAGTCTTTATGACTAATGGTTTTCGAACCAAAACATTACAGGAGCTCCGGATGGGAGACAGGGACCAGCAGTCCAGGGACCAGCACTAGCGGAGTACGATGCGCATGGAGGTGGGTCATTCTAGCATTGGTGCACCTGCAACCTGTTCCGTGAGTGACTAGTATTTTTATAGCTTCCGCAATGAGTGATTTGTAGTGAGGACTCTGATGTACTGGGCTCGAGCCCGTCTATCTATATTTCATCTGAATTGTATCTGTTCAGTACTTCTATTATCTATTTCCTGTTGTTATCTACTGATGAACTTGATGTGGTTTCACTTTTATTTACATGTTTCTGTGGACTTTTTTACATTTTTTGTAATTACTTCTCTCTCTGGTGATCGAAAAGGGCCGGCGGAATTGGCGTTTTGTAGTGGAGGCCTTCCCGTGAGTCGGTGCCACCGCAAAGCGGCAGTTTTGGGCTAAGATCCCGGTGTTCTAAAAAGAAAAAAAACGGGGTCTTACATATTACACTTCTACAATTTAATAAAACACGATAAAAATTCAAAGGTGTGGTAGTTTAGCTTCGTGGTGAATTCCTCTCACTCCTCCTCGCTATCGCTATCGTGAATCTCGATGGGAAACGGATGACGAGCTAGCACTGATGGAGTGAAACGAGCAGAAGGTGGTCGAATGTTCAACTCGCTTCTCACCGTTTGCTGATAAATAAAGTCATGCATACAATATTGTGAATCTTCCAAATCAGCAAGGCGCTCAGACAAATATGGTACGCTCCGCTACTGAGATGGGCTAAACTGGTGGCTAGACTGCCCCTCATGCTTGATTGGAATCCTCAGCTGCTGATGTTGACTCTAATGTTGTGTCTCTGCCGCACTCTGCCTACCCATGGCAGAAGACTCAGCCGGCTCTCCCTCATCTTCCTCCTCATCTCTACCCCCAGGTGCATCACCAGGCATGTTGACAACAAACCTCTGGCTAGACTTTCTCCCAACCACTCGTATCAAATAGCAACTCACCAAATTGGCCCTGGTGATCATGGAGGGAGTAGTGACCTGCACACTCGGCGATAGCTAGCTCCAAACTCTAACACTTTTTGCGATGCGAGTAATGTAGTAAGCACCCCCGATCGCGCACGTGAGGCCATTAGTGGCTTCGTGTTGGATGAAATTGGCCAGCATATACCCAAGATGAATGGGGTACTGCTGCTGCATGCTAAAAAGGGAAATCAAATCCTACCACCACACAACATTCTTACTAAGGGCGCTTGTGGTGAGCGAGTGACTAAGCAAATGCTGCATATACCTCAGAGCGGGGGAGACAATCTCCATCGACTTAGCTCTATGGGAGACATACTCCTCGTTCCCCTTGTCAGAGAAATCCAAGCGGTAAGCAGAGTGACACCTTTCGGAAAATCAATGCATAGCTGCGGAAAGTTAATCCAAGACTCCTCAGCCTTGGTATAGACTCTGACATGAATGGAGAGCTAAGGCAACGGACAGTGAAGACATGCCCCCTTATCCGGAATGAACAAGTTGGTAAGCGACGGTTTTACGATATTGTCCCCCAATCGAATGTGGACAGGAACTCAAGGGTCAGCTCCCGGTTCCCAAGCTCATCACACTCGAACAATTTTCTCCAATAATTAGAGGAGTAGAGGAGGAGTACGACCTCCGCCAACACACCATCATCCACGATCGAATGGAGCTAGTTCCAATACGGAAGCCACTGAGAGAGGAATGGATTATCCTTCAAGGAATTGTAGCGCTGAGTATGCTCTACCTTCGAAAAAATTGCCATTCTCCCTAAGATCTGCGCAAGAGTCGCCGAAGAATGGTCAGAGTGTCTGTAGGCCTTTACCACATGACATCTTCCAGGTTCCATGACAGTTCAAGAAGGAAGAAAAAGGCCGGGGATTGCAAGGAGCCTACCGGAGGAGAAGGGGTAGATCATACCGGAGAAGAAGCGGATCGAAGAAGAATGACGAACTACGCAAGCTCAGCGGATGAAGCGAAATATCTAGGGCACACACACAGTGGTCGGCTTAATAGATTTATAATAAACTAGGTCGACGCACGACCGGTGGTCGTGCGTTGTTAAATAGTGCGGACGACCAGTGGTCGTGCGTGGTGAAATTTTTCACGCACCTGATTTTAAAGTCAAACTCACACTGCTGACCACATAGGTGCACCATAGTGCTCATCACGCAGCTAGGCTACCACAACCCTTTCGACAGATAAATTTAACAAAAATTCTAAACTAGAAACAAAAAGTACATATATTTAAAAGAAAAGAAATACTAACCTAGATAACTGATGGGTTTATTGACTCCCAACAGGACTTATTCAAAAACCATGCCCTCTCTTAGCTGATGGGTGTATGAAATTTGAAGTGCACGGGCAGTTTTTCAACTTCACGTTTCGGTAGCAGGTAGTGAAATTGCGACAGAACAAATACCCACCTGCTTGTGTAGTTATACCTTCCTTGAACATCATGCATGGGTAGAATAAATGTAGTGAAGCTCGACGAGTCTGATTACATTTGCACCCGAATTCCATTAATGCTAGGCTGCATTACAATCCCTTGCATTAAGCTGACTGGTTCCACAGTGTGGTCCTACAGAGAAGTAGGCTCGAGGGCGGGGTTAAGAAATAAATTAGAAGAATGACAAAAAGTAACCTTAATCTTGGGGATGAACCCGGTGTCATCTCCTTTTAGTGGAATTGTGGGTGGTTCTACACAGCTTTCTAGGCTGATGCAAGAATGTTCTAGAGCTGCATCCTCCTCATCCTCGCCTTGGACTTCCTTACAAGGGACTGAGGCAGCAACCTCGTTCATGCAAATTTCCACCTCGACTGGATCTAGCATAAAGCTACAAACACCAACATCTCCTTGCGAATCAACCTCCACAATAGTGTTAGAAACAAAAAAAATGCTATGTAAGGTAAAGGATAGAGGATAAGTTCTCGCAAAAAGGTCAAGCACATGCTCCTCACTACTAACAGACTCTATAAAAGATAATGTATGTACATCAGGAGTAAATACATCCATGTAAGGTTGATATCAAAAAATGTATCTGTGCAAATACTAGTATTGCTCCCTTCAAAATCTGATGGTGGCACTAGTACGTACCCAAATACAAAAGAGGGTGCTGCAAGTTAACGGAGTGGAGACAATCCGAATGTCCGGTTCAACATCCTCCTACAACTATGCCAAAGAAGAAGCACACTCCTTAGAAGAGTGATCCGAACTCTGACAAAATAAACACTACCTAGCCGGCCTTGTCGGTATAACGGGTACTGACGCCGAAATAAGGTAGTGCGGCAAAGGGGGCGCGGATGAGTAGCTAAGTGGCTTATGTATAGTATATTGAGTTCCAAATGAGGTTGGTGCTCCATATGTAGATCCTTGGGTGTTATGTATACCATACTCCTTAGGACATCTATCACTTGTATGAGAGAAATCTCCACACCAGCGGTAACGGATATTAAAGCTGGCCCACATTGCAGAGATCACTAAATTCCAGGAATAAACTATCTTGCATAGATTCTCAACAATAGTCTAACAATTCCAACCGAAATTAAAAAAAAAGTAGACTGGAATAAAACAAATTCAAAACAAGCAACTCCGTCGTAACTCTCTTAACACAACACAATCAACAATACGCATGCATTCCACGACAATGGCGCCAAAAATTTGATGCGTTGTCGTCAAGTGTACTGGTCGCTGTCAAGTAATAATTTGGGAATAGCTTCCCCGAATGTCAATCTCAAGGGAATGCAGGAAGGGTACGTGATAGCGTCATGTGAAGATCGTCACTAAGAGTTAAAATAAACATCAGGGGGGTGTTTGGTTTCGATTCCTAATGCTTCAGAACAAGAAGAAACTATTGCGGGTCGCCTGCACTGCTTCGTGATGAGTCCTCTTTATATACCTATTTTCGGACTCATCTGGGCTTATTTCCTTGTCTTTGCACACCGTTTAGCGTCATTTGCACTCCTTTTGTTTTGCTACGGTTTTCCACACCCTGTGCACCTTTGTTGCCCATTTTCTGTGCTTGTGTGCATTTACTTTCTTGCTATGTTTATAACTGTTTGCTGTGGCTGCCGCGATCGATGCCCCGTGCAGTTTTCCTGCAGGTTAGGGGATCGTGAGGGCATTCGGGATAGGCGTTTCACTATTTTTGGCAAAGGAGTCATTGGTCGTGCGTTTTTACCCATGCACGACCATCGACCTCCTGGCGCACGATCACTGATCGTGCGCAGCCCGGTCTCATTTGTGAAACTCTGTCTTGAACCTTCCGCACGATCACTTGCCATACCGCGCACGACCACTGCTCGTGCGCCGGCGATCGTGCGCAGTCATACCCATTTTTGCAAAGTCTGTCTGGCTATTTCCGCACGATCATCAGCCCTGCCTCGCACGATCACTGATCGTGCGCTGTTGATCGTGCGCGACTACTGATTTTCTGATGCAGTTTTGCAGGTTGCTCACGCACGGGCGCTGACCTTGGTCGCGCACGATCACTGGTCGTGCGCCAGTGGTCGTGCGCGCTATTTATTCTGCAAGCTATAAATACGCTGTTCCGCGAATTAGGGCGGGGGCATCATTACGGAACCTTCGCCAGTCCGCCGTTTCGCCCTCCAGCAAGTCCCATTCACCTCCACCTTCATCCATACCAACGAGAGGACCTCCTCCGGTGATTCCGAAGTATTTCGCATCCTCCGGCGAGCCTCCCGGCCATTGAAGCATTCTTCTCCGAGCTTTCCACCAAGGAAGAAGACGAAGCACCCCTAGAGAACGGAGTTACAGGCCCTCGAGGTGACAGCTCGGTGGTACCGGAAGCCCTCCTCGGACTGCGCTTGGAAGCGGATTGACAACCCGCACCTCCGGCCAACAACCGCAGTGGATCTTCAATCTCATGGTTGTGCATTTTCTCTCTTTTCTTGTTGTATGAAATGCTTGTGCTTGTAATGGACATCAACTTCTAGCATTATTGTTATTAGTTGTATTTCATCTTGCTCTTGAGATTTATTCTTTGATGCGCCTCGCTCCATCTCGCTCCACTCCACATGTTCGTTTCACTCAAGCTTGCTCCGCACTAATCACCTCACTCGCTAGATTTCCGTCCACTCGCCAATCGAAGTACGGCATCGCGGCCGCTACATCCATCTCGCCTTGAGAAGCGGTGATTGCGACCCGCATAGTTTGCATTAGTGTAATCGGTCGTAAGACCACCAACAAAAGCCCCTTTCTTTTCTGTTTATTTAAATTAACTCTCATAACGATAGTTTCAGAGTCTAGATCGTTCGACGCCAATTGCATTCCTCAAGAGACCGACATCCGGGGATTCATTCCCAACTTTATTACTTGAGCGACCGGTATGCTTGCCGTATTTTACGCGCATCAAGTTTTTGGCGCCGTTGCCGGGGAATGCAACTGTTGAACGATCATGATTTCTGGAAGTATTGGTATAAGAGTTAGTGCTTTTTGATTTTTGTCCCTTTGTTTTGTTGTTTCAGTGAATACAGGGTCAATATTCTATCAATGCCTTCTATTCAGCAGCTAATTTATCAAGCCCGTCTCACCAATCGAGTGGAAACTGGAAATGACAGTTTTGAGATTTCCTCTGATTTGATCGAATATATTATCGAAAATTGTCAGTTCAGCGGAGATGGAAGTGCTGATGCCTTGTGCCACGTGCGCAGGTTTTTAGAAATTTATGACACATGCTCTTCGAACACTGCCAACGGCGAGCAGCAGAAGATTCGACTCTTCTCCTTTTCCTTGAAAGGCAGCGCAAAACGATGGTATAATGATACCAGGATGGAGGTGTTTCATTCGTGGAAGCAACTTGAAGGAAATTTCTTGGCCAAATTCCGGCGGCAAATGCTCACCACGGACGATTACAAGGAGCTCATCACCTTCTCCCAAGGAGATGAAGAATCCTTGTTCGCAGCTTGGGAGCGTTTTCAGTATTTGCGGAGGGAATGCTGCAGAGAGGGAATGTCAGATGTTTTGCTGCTCCAAACCTTCTATTTTGGGATCCTAGACAGATTCCGGCCAGCACTTGACATTGCAGCTGGAGGAACTCTGCTTAACAAACCCTGTCGGGATGCATGGGAAATAATCGCCAACATTGCCCAAACCAGCAGGCATTGGAATTCCCCACCTTTCTCCAACCTTTCCGTGGAGGCAAAGTTGGTGGTCACTAATGAAGCCGCCGATCTTCCCGTGTCTGTGATGGAGCGTTTTTTCGCGTACTTCTGCAAAATTATGGATGTGTTCAACGATCAAGCCGCCACCATTCAGCGCCTACAAACGGCCATTGGGATTCTTACGGAAACGTTGCTCAGCTCCACCAGTCAGAAATGGGAAACAGTGCAATCAATGAGGTTGAGAAGTGGAAAAAGTCTCGAGAGAGTCTTGCCGCCCGATCCTCCTACACAATCTTCGTGTGTACCCATCTCTGACTCGACAATTGAACCTCCTTCTGCACCGATCGCGCAAGAACCCGTGTCAGTATCGCCACTCGTGAGGATCACCTCGAGGCCGCCATTTCCCCATCGGTTGAATAATGAAAAGACTGAAAGGCATTTTCAGAAGTTCCTGGAAATCATGAAAGGAGTTCAAGTTAGCATACCTTTAACAGAAGCTATCACGCAGATTCCAGGATATTCCAAGTTCCTCAAAGACCCTCATCTCGAGGCGTCAATCCTTGGAAGGTCTGAATATGATTAACCTCACCAAAGAGTGTTCCTCTCTCCTCACCAACTTTTCCCCTACCAAACGCAGAGATCCTGGCAGCTTCACCATTCCTTGTAGAATTGGTCTCCACAGGCTTGGCCACGCACTTTGTGATTTGGGAGCGTCGATTAACCTGATGCCCCTCTCCATCTTCCAGGAGCTGGGAGTTGGGATTCTCCGGCCCACCCATCTGAGGTTGCAGCTAGCCGATCGATCGATAAAAACGCCAGCTGGTATGGTTGAAGACCTCATCGTCATGGTTAACGACCTTGCTTTCCCGGCCGATTTTGTCATCCTTGACATGGAGGCTGATCCCAAGGTCCCTATAATTCTGGGAAGGCCCTTCCTAGCCACTGCCCGGGCTATTATCAACGTCGACCGGGGAGAATTGACCCTAAGCCTGGGAGAAGAATCAATTTCCTTCAATGTCCATGAACCTCCACAACAACTCAGAATCACTAATTGTGACAGCGCTGACTTGTTTGACGAACTGGGAACGAGCAGCGAATTGATTCTTGACCCTGATGAGCCAGAATGGGAAATTGAGGACACACCAACCGCTACCTCGTCTGGGACTCCGCATCTGATCAAAGAACCCACCATCACTTCTTCTATCACTGCCACTACCGTACCCTTGAAGCCGCTGCCCGAATCCCTGAAATATGCTTTCTTGGAGGAAGGCACAGCATGTCCGGTGATCATCTCCGCCACTCTCTCCGCTGACAACGAACGTGCTTTGGTCGATGTGTTAAAAAAATATAAGAATGTTTTTGGATGATCTTTGGCTGACATTAAAGGCATTAGCCCGGCATTCTGCATGCACAAGATCCTCCTTGAAGATCAATACAAACCTTCGGCACAACCGCAAAGAAGACTGAATCCCAAGATGCATGCGGTTAGTTCAGGCGGAAGTCATAAAATTGCTTGACGCCGGTATAATTTACCCCATCAGTGACAGCAAATGGGTAAGCCCGGTCCAAGTTGTGCTCAAAAAGGGCGGAATTACTGTGGTGGCCAATGACGAGAATGAATTACTGCCTGCCCGTGTGGTCACTGGGTGGAGAGTTTGCATTGATTACAGGAAGCTGAATGAAGCTACACGCAAAGATCATTACCCGCTCCCTTTCATCGATCAAATGCTGGAAAAATTGGCTGGTCAGGAATACTACTGCTTTCTGGATGGATATTCGGGATACAACCAAATCGCAGTCGATCCTGAAGATCAGGACAAGACGACATTCACCTGCCCATCTGGCACTTTCGCGTTTAGGAGAATGCCGTTTGGATTGTGCAACGCCCCGACAACCTTCCAACGTTGCGTCATCGCCATTTTTGGCGACATGATCGGTGATTTTCTCGAAGTCTTCATGGACGATTTCTCTCTTTTCGGGAACACCTTTGACTCCTGCCTCGCTAATTTAGCCAAGGCCCTGCAGTGTTGTGATGATACCAATCTTGTCCTGAATTGGGAGAAATGCCACTTCATGGTTCGTGAGGGCGTCGTTTTAGGCCATAAGGTCTCTCGTCGGGGGCTCGAAGTCGATCAAGCAAAAATCGGTGTCATCAAGAACCTTCCTCCTCCATCTTCTGTCAAGGGAATCCGCAGCTTTTTGGGACACGCCGGCTTTTACCGAAGATTCATTAGCAATTTTTCATCAATTATCCAAACCTCTCACAAATCTGTTGACTAAGGACGCCTTGTTCATCTTCGATGAAAATTGCATGCAAGCCTTCACAACTCTCAAGGACCGGCTAATCTCTGCTCCCATTTTGGTGGCGCCGGATTGGACTTTGCCCTTCGAAGTCATGTGTGATGCCAGCGATTTTGCAGTTGGTGCGGTGCTCGGTCAAAGGAGGGACAAAGTATTTCATACCATCTCTTACGCGAGCCGAACCCTCAACGATGCCCAGCTCAATTACACTACCACAGAAAAGGAGCTTCTGGCCGTGATTTTTGCTTTCGAAAAATTCCATTCGTACTTGGTGTTATCCAAAGTCATTGTCTACACTGATCACACAGCTCTGAGGTATCTATTCAAAAAAAAAGATGCCAAGCCTCGGCTAATCCGATGGATTCTCCTGCTGCAAGAATACTCCATTGAGATCCGAGATAAGAAAGGAGTGGAAAATGTCATCGCCGACCACTTATCCAGATTGGAGAATGATAGCGGTGGATCTGGTTTAGAGGATGAGCGCAGTGTGATTGCTGAATGCTTCCCGGATGAGCGATTATTCTCCATCGCTTCCCTCCCCTCGATGACCCCGTGGTACGCAGACAAGGCCAACTATCTTGCATGCAAATCTGTCTCCCCAAGCCTATCATCGCAGCAAAAGCGGAAACTTCTATCTGATGCTAAACATTATTTCTGGGAAGACCCGCTACTTTTTCGCACGTGCAATGATGGAGTTATCAGGCGCTGCGTACCCGAGAGTGAATTCCAATCCGTTTTAAACCACTGTCATGATCGGGAGGCCGGCGGACATTTCGGTGCCACAAGAACGGCACGCAAGATTCTGCAATGTGGCCTATTTTGGCCAACCCTTTTCAGAGACGCCCACAGTTATGTTACTAAATGCAATGAATGCCAAAGGACCGGTAATATTTCTAAGAGGGACGAAATGCCCCTCAATAACATGCTCGTTTGTGAGCCATTTGATGTTTGGGGGATAGACTTCATGGGACCCTTTCCCATGTCGTACGGCAAACTCTATATCATTGTTGCGGTTGACTATGTTTCCAAGTGGGTCGAAGCTGAAGCTGTTGCTGCAAATGATGCTCGCACTGTTCTAACTTTCTTACATAGAAATTTTTTTTCTAGATTTGGTGCTCCGCGCACAATCATCAGTGACGGCGGGAGTCACTTTTGCAACAAGTCATTCTTACAACTCATGAAGAAGTTTGGAGTTCATCACAAAGTCTCTCTCGCCTACCATCCTCAGACTTGTGGGCAAGTTGAAGTCTCCAACAGGGAGTTAAAAAGAATAATTGAAAAATCCATAAATTCCAACCGAAAAGAGTGGGCTAAGAAGGTCGACGACGCTTTATGGGCATACCGCACCGCCTTCAAAACTCCTATCGGTATGACCCCCTTCCAACTCGTCTATGGAAAGGCCTGCCATTTGCCGGTCGAATTAGAACACAAGGCGCTATGGGCAATCAGATTTTTGAATATGGACATTGAGACTGCAGCAGGCGAACGCCGCTCCAAACTGAATGAACTGGAAGAACTACGACATTTCGCTTACGAAAACGCGTGGATCTACAAAGAAAAAACAAAAAAATGGCACGACCGTCACATCCTCCCAAAAGAATTCCAACCGGGAGATCAAGTCCTAATGTACAACTCCTGCCTCCGTTTATTCCCCGGAAAGTTAAAATCGCGGTGGAGCGGCCCTTTACAGTGCTCGGAGTCTCCCCTTTTGGAGCTATTGAAATATCCGGGAAGAGCGGCGACAAATTCAAGGTCAATGGGCATCGACTAAAGTTGTACGATGGAGGTGCTATCATCGGCGAACCTCAAAGCTTACTGCTCGAAGACCCACTACTTGGTGACGGGGCGGCGCCTTGATCCCAATTTCCGCTGCGGATCTCTTATTTTGTGTTGGAACATTTTGAGATTTATTTTATTTTATTTTGTTGCATAAACATTTTATACAACTGCTAATACAGGTATTTGGTCCACCTTAAGGACGGTAAACAAAAGGGCTATTCGGGAGACAACCCAAGCTTGGACCTTTTGGTCCCCTTGTTTTTGTTTGATTTTATTTTATGCTTTCTATCTTTTTGTATTTTCTATTGTTCGCCCTAATTCGCAGGTTCAGCTTATATTTTGTGCGATGCAGCACTGCCCGCAAATCATCACGCAATCTTCTGGCATGCTCCCCTCTTTGGAGCATTGGTACTCTCTCTCGCTTCAGACTTCATTTTCTGGTTGAATGTCTATTTTTCTTGCTTATGTTTTCATTCAAGTCTGGGGGGAAGAGCCGCTTGTGCACTCCACGAGCACATTTAATTTCGCATGCCAGTAGTTTTCCTTTTTCGCTTCATTATGTAGATTCCTGTTGCACACCACTGCACCCACATGAGCGCGAGCTTAGCTGTTAGCGTGCCACGAGTTGAGCTTGTATCTTTGTTAGATTTGGAAAATTTCTGTGCTTGTTTAGGATTGCGCGACGGAGTAAAATGTTGGCCTTGCTGTGTTTCTAGTCAACTGCTCTCGTTTTGTATAGAAATTTGTTTAGACTTAATTTTTCTGTATGCTTATAGTTTTATATTTTTCTATTTGCGTGCATATTTCTTATTCTACTCAAAAGTTTGTGAATCCGGTGTGAATCAAACGGTAGCGTAGGAATGTGTGTAGCCGCCACTAGACTCGTATTGCTTGAGTCGGGCGGAAGGATTATCCTTCTCGGGTGCTAAGAACTTGCCCCAAGCTATTCTTGAAGCATTGGTACACGGTTAGTCTAGCGTGAGAGCGATGTAGGCCACCTTTTGGCCCGGTTGAGCTTTGTACCCATTCCTAACATCGCCCTTGCTAGCCCCTTTGTGCCTACCCTTCCTTTTGATTCAGCTCCACCACTGTTTCACCAAAGCCCCATAGCCGATCCTCGTCGCACACCCAAGTCGAGCTTAGTGTTTTATATTTTCATGTTGGGTTGTGATGTGGTATTTTTATTCGTGAAAATGTGGAAGTGCCCCCAAGCTTTATTTGCTGAAAATTGTGTTTTGTGAAAAGAAAATTATTTGAAAAAGAGAAAAAGTAAAAATGAAAAGTGAAAAGAAAAGTTTGATTGAAAATCTTTATTTGAGATGATTTGAATTTGGAGTAGGCGGTGCACACACCCATTTAGTAAAAGTTAAGTCTGGGGGTGTGGTGCACCCGTGTTTATTTTGTGGGCAGCGGGTACTAGTTTTGTGCGTTTGCTCATTTGGGTTAGGTGCATACCCATCATGTTTATCGTTGTTTTCCTCACCGTAACCCAAGCCTCATTATTACCCGAAGTCCTACGGACTTGCGCTTGAGTTGACTAGTGCCGTGGAGAGAGTGCGATCGGGCAAGCTTATGGTTTCCGACATTGGTGGATTCCTTTGGGGTAATCTTGAGCTCCGGTCTTCGGTAATGCTCACCTTAGTGGCTGTCTACTTTCTCCCTGCGTAGGACCGGCTGATTCACCGTGATTCCACTTTTGAGTAATAATAAATTTTTGTTACGCATTGTGAAAAATATAAAATATTTTGTATACTTAAGAATTCCCTCTACTTTATTTTTATGCACGCGAGCATGCGACTTCGCATGGTACTCCGTTTGGCAATTTTCTCTTTTTAGCTAGTTCATTTTTCCCCGTCTGCTTAGGTTCTGTTTGCTCGGGACGCGCAAACGGTTAAGTCTGGGGGTGTGATGAGTCCTCTTTATATACCTATTTTCGGACTCATCTGGGCTTATTTCCTTGTCTTTGCACACCGTTTAGCGTCATTTGCACTCCTTTTGTTTCGCTACGGTTTTCCACACCCTGTGCACCTTTGTTGCCCATTTTCTGTGCTTGTGTGCATTTACTTTCTTGCTATGTTTATCACTGTTTGCTGTGGCTGCCGCGATCGATGCCCGTGCAGTTTTCCTGCAGGTTTGGGGATCGTGAGGGCATTCGGGATAGGCGTTTCACTATTTTTGGCAAAGGAGTCATTGGTCGTGCGTTTTTACCCACGCACGACCATCGACCTCCTGGCGCACGATCACTGATCGTGCGCAGCCCGGTCTCATTTGTGAAACTCTGTCTTGAACCTTCCGCACGATCACTTGCCATACCGCGCACGACCACTGCTCGTGCGCCGGCGATCGTGCGCAGTCATACCCATTTTTGCAAAGTCTGTCTGGCTATTTTCGCACGATCATCAGCCCTGCCTCGCACGATCACTGATCGTGCGCTGTTGATCGTGCGCGACTACTGATTTTCTGATGCAGGTTTGCAGGTTGCTCACGCACGGGCGCTGACCTTGGTCGCGCACGATCACTGGTCGTGCGCCAGTGGTCGTGCGCGCTATTTATTCTGCAAGCTATAAATACGCTGTTCCGCGAATTAGGGCGGGGGTATCATTACGGAACCTTCGCCAGTCTGCCGTTTCGCCCTCCAGCAAGTCCCATTCACCTCCACCTTCATCCATACCAACGGGAGGACCTCCTCCGGTGATTCCGAAGTATTTCACATCCTCCGGCGAGCCTCCCGGCCATTGAAGCATTCTTCTCCGAGCTTTCCACCAAGGAAGAAGACGAAGCACCCCTAGAGAATGGAGTTACAGGCCCTCGAGGTGACAGCTCGGTGGTACCGGAAGCCCTCCTCGGACTGCGCTTGGAAGCGGATTGACAACCCGCACCTCCGGCCAACAACCGCGGTGGATCTTCAATCTCATGGTTGTGCATTTTCTCTCTTTTCTTGTTGTATGAAATGCTTGTGCTTGTAATGGACATCAACTTCTAGCATTATTGTTATTAGTTGTATTTCATCTTGCTCTTGAGATTTATTCTTTGATGCGCCTCGCTCCATCTCGCTCCACTCCACATGTTCGTTTCACTCAAGCTTGCTCCGCACTAATCACCTCACTCGCTAGATTTCCGTCCACTCGCCAATCGAAGTACGGCATCGCGGCCGCTACATCCATCTCGCCTTGAGAAGCGGTGATTGCGACCCGCATAGTTTGCATTAGTGTAATCGGTCGTAAGACCACCAACAAAAGCCCCTTTCTTTTCTGTTTATTTAAATTAACTCTCATAACGATAGTTTCAGAGTCTAGATCGTTCGACGCCAATTGCATTCCTCAAGAGACCGACATCCGGGATTCATTCCCAACTTTATTACTTGAGCGACCGGTACGCTTGCCGTATTTTTACGCGCATCACTTCGCTTGGTGGATCGAGTGAGAGCAGGCCGCTATGCCATGATTTGGTAGGTAGGTGTACGGAGAGTAAGTGCGGAGAGTGAGGGTTGTAATCACCTCTTCAAACACCAACTCTAGCATTTGCTAGAGTGGACTCAAGTGCGCTAGTGAGTTGGTGTGAGTAGAGGCGAGTGCATTAGTGCTAATAACATAGCAAGTAACTAACAAAACACACTTTATTCATAGACAAAATAAAAGTAAGTTTAGTTCTATTAAAAGATTAAGAGTACATTCGACAAAGAGAAAGGGTAGAGTAAATCGAAAGAGGGAAGGCGTAGTCGTGGCTCTTGGCCGGAGTAGTGGGTTGTCAATCCACTTCACGACTCTGACCGTAATTGCTACCGGATGCAAGTGGGTCGTCAATCCACTTGTTTTTCTCCGTCTTCTTTCCTTTATTTCAATCCTTTCTTGCTTTTGTCCTGAGGAATGGCACCAAAAGTTCCCTTTGCTCGTTGCTGGTGGTTAAGAGCTCTCCGAAGGTTGAAGATTGCTTTAGATGGCCAGAGAATGCTTCCCAGAGGGTGTAGATTGGTGGAGGACCTGTGGAGGACTGGAACGGCGCTTCCCGTGCAATTATGGATCGGAAAAATGACAAGTGTTGACCTAAATTATGGAGCGGGGCTTTATATACGGAAGCAAAATAATCAGAGCTCACGATCAGTAGTACACGACCAGTGGTCATGCGCACTGTCTGTTAATGATCGTGGACAATGCCCTAAAGAAACCTGCACCTGGACAGAAATATAAGTACGTATGTGCACGATCAGTGGTGCACGACCGATGGTCGTGCGCGTTGAATCCGTTGATCGTGCGATTGGCAATGGCAGAACTGCAAAAAAATGAGGTAAATACGCACGAGCAATGGCACACGACTAGTAGTCATGCGCACAATGTCCAGTGCTCGTGCGGTTTCCCAGGCAGAACATGGAAAATGGAGAAGATAGAGCACAGGATCACTGGCGCACGACAAGTGGTCGTGCGCAATAGGTCCAGTGATCGTGCGGTCGTCGAGAGAGAACTAGTAGAATGGAGAACATAGTGCACACGACCAGTGGTCATGCTCAATAAGTCCAGTGATCGTGCGCAGTATTCCTGTACTGTTTGGGATTTCCCGAATGATCTCGGAACACGCACGTGACCCATTTACCTGCAGTAAAAATAGAAAGGCCACCAGAATGTGCACACAACATTCTATAGACATCGAGAAACACCAAGTAAAGAGCAAAAGTACAGAAACAACGAAATCTCAATTAAAATGGGCCTATGGTGCACTTAACATGAAATGGACAGAAAAACAAATATAAGAAATTATGGCTCTCAAGTGTAGTGCAATAACGAGAAAACTTGCCAAGATGAGTCCAAAAATATGTGTATAACTTGGACTGATCACACCCCAAGTAAAAGACTTTATTTCAAGAGCCTAAACACCTAGAGGGGGGGGGGAATAGGTTCTAATTTTTTTGTGTCTTTTTAATTTTTAGGCAAATAGTTATAAGTCTTCTTTAAGAATAGATTAATCAATCTACCGAAAACAAACACATCACAGTAAACACTAGACCTATAGTGGTTCCCCAAGATATGGGTACATCCACTTCCCCCTTCGCCAATCCAGTAGATAACTAGATTCAGCCTAACTTCCTTCCACTTGCTCAGATCCTCAGATCTTAAAATCTCAGAACCAAAGATGGTTCCTAAACCTAAGACTTAACACAAGTCCTACCTCAGATTCTTCTCCTGAATCCTACCTCAGGCCTCAGCCCTACCTCAGCCTTTATAATTAGGCTTATAACTCAGACTTTCCACAAGTCCTACCTAAGGCATACAGCCATACCTCAGCCTTTATAATTTTAGGCTTACAATCTCATATCTAACAGAAGATCCAACAAGAATTTGTGAGTAAAGAGTAATTGAAAACTTCACCAGCAAGATTTCTCTATTTATGTAGTCTTCTTGATCAGTTCTTGGATTGACTGATCCTTCTGATCCAACCTAAATTAGCTTTTCAAAGCTTCTTGATTAGAACAAAATAAGTTCGATCTTCTCTATTGATTAAGATGATCTTCAATCAGCTTCTTCCTTAAATTCAGATAGAACTCTGAATCTTTCTTGCAGAAAGCCCTTGATCTGTCAGAATTCTTCTTATTGATGCCTCACATTGTTGTTCTTCTGTTGTCGTTTCTGATCCGTCTCTTATATAGAGCTTTCTTCATGGTTACCGGCTTATCCGGTTCATAACAATCTTCTAACAGTTCTGACAATGGTGTAAGACCGGCTAGTTATGACAACTATTTTGTCACCAGTCACGTCATCAGGTTCTTCAATGACTTTTCAACTCAGAAAACAACACTCAGCAGACTCCATCACATGTGTCGACACATATAGACTAAGTGTCAACACAAGTCTTCATAGTGTCGACCCAATTACTCCAAGTGTCGACACAGTCATACATCTGATTCTCGACACTACTTATGTTGTATGTGTCGACACAACAGCTTCTTGTCTCAACATTTCTGTTGCAGACAGTTGGTGTTGAGTGTTTGTCAAATGGAGTTGAGTGCGTGTCGACATAAGTCCTGTGTGTCTATACAATTACTTCTGAACTCGACACCACCTTTTGAGAGTTGGTGTGTCCACACAAGTCCTGTGTGTCGACACAATTACTTCAGGTGTGGACATATCTCCTGAATGTCGACAAAGCTTCAGTTTTAAGTGTCGACACAAGTCCTGCTTCAGATGTCGTCACATTTCTGGATGTCGACACAACTACTTCTTTAGGTGTAGACAAAGCTCTGAGTGTTGACACAGCTTCTTTATATGTATCGACACAAATTCTGGGTGTCGACACTACTTCTTTATAAGTGTCGACACAAATTCTTGGTGTCAACACAACTTCTCTGAGTGTCGACACAATTTTCGTGTGTGTCGACACAGCTTGCCTGAGTGTCGACAGAAGTTTCCTAAGTGTCGACACAGTTTCTTCACAAGTGTCGACACTTATACTTAGAAAATTTTCCTTCAAATACTTAAACCTGCACAATGAAACTCAAACTCCTATCAAATACAAATATATGCAAATCATTGACTAAGTTGTGGCTTCTCCAACTCTAATACACATTTTCCAATGTACCCAACAATCTCCCCCTATTTGGAGAAGTCATAACCCTTAGTTAAAGATATACATCTCTTAAGATAAAACAAATTTTAATAGAAGTAAAAACATTTCACAGCAGGTTATTACATAATCATTGTAAACAACAAACACTTAATACTGAAATAAATTGCATTAATCAGAAAAAATTTGGTTTACATGAATTTCTTATAGAACAAAAGAAATAAATTAGTACATTATTCTATTACATAAACCTAGCAATCCTATTATTAACTAGGCTGCTAAATAACTATTCCTTTGAAAGACTTGATTTTAGCCTGCACAGAAGGTTTAGCAACCTAGGCTAGCTTTTTCCCTTTTAGAGCTTTCTTCTTTAATTCTTCAGCCTTGATTTTCTGTCTTTCAAAATAGTGGAAAGGTTTGGGGAAGTACTTGCTTGGCTCTTGAGCATTAGCAGGTAGCTTCCCAGCCTTAACACTTCTTCTATGTTGAAGAATTGCTTCTTGTCCTGCTTGATATTTATTCCACTCTAGTTCAGAATACTACTTACCCTTGTCATGGGTTTTATCCTTTACAGCTTTCCAGGCAGTAAGTATGATGTTTCTAGAAGTTGTGCTCCACTTCTCAAAATCTAGCTTCATCTCAACCTGCTCTCTGAATCTCTTCTTGGAATGTTGAGCTTCCTTCTTAGCTTCTAATGCAGCTTCTGACATTTCAACCGTTTCCAGAATTACATTTTGTGCCTCTGGTGGAGGACTATACATTCTCAGCACTTCTTCTTAAACCATCTAAAAATCAGCTGGGGGGTAGATAACCTGAGCAACTTCAGGTTGATCTTCTTCAAAATATTCAGGTTGTATCCCGGACTCAGCTACATTAGCATCATCACAAAGAGGAGGATATCCAAGAGTAGCTCTGATGCTATTGGTAGTCCATTAACATGGTCAGAGCTTGCTTTGACTAGTAATCTCTCCCCCTTTATGACTTCTCTTGCTACATGATCTCTTAAATCTTCTTTTTTGAATCTGACTTGATCACCTATATATTCAGTTCCCTCTTTTAAATAAGCTCTGAATTATGTTAGAAAAGTTGTAATTTTCTACTGAGATTCATGAAATGTGGCTTTGATAGAAGATATATCTTCCTGGATTTGCTTGGAGATTTCAGCCTTCAGAGTAGTGCTAGAATCAGTGAGCTTTATCAATATTTCATGATGTGAATCCTTGAGATTTTCATTCATCCTTAACTGATTATCCAGTACATATCCCTTCTTCACTTCAATTTCATCGACTTTAGCTTGGATATTTTGGTGTTGCTTGGCCAGGAACACCACAACATTACCTCCTTTATGGAAACAATCTGTCATCTCCTTCTTATTTTGATTTATTTCAAATCTACTTGATTTGATGTCCTGGGCCAACTGAAACTGTAACTCCTTATGAGTTTCATCCACAAATTTTTCTATAGTCTGCCTTTGATTATCTAATTTTATTTGCATCTGGACCAGTAAAGAACTGAAGTCCATGCTTGATGTAGATGGTGCAGTTCCCAATTTTAAAGCTTTCTTATAATCCAGAACTCTTCTTCTTTAACACAGAGAGCTTTCTTTTCTTAGCCAATGTGGCTTCTTCATCTTTAGAAGATTCAGATGTACTTTTAATATTAATAGTTTCCTTTTCAGCTGGGGTATCTTTGGATAACTCCCCCTCAGTCCTTGGAATGTCCTTTTATTTCTCAATTTCATCCCCCTCAGTCCTATCAGTAAGAGAATCAGGAAACAATTCTTCCATTATAACCTCCTGCTGTACTTGTTCAGAAGGAATAAGTTCAGTTTTTTTTAAAAGAACTACTTAAAAGACTAATACCACTTAAAATACCTCTTTTGTTGTGTAAACAAAAGTGTCCCTTTGAACAATTTTTAAGGAGAATACTATAATACATGACTAGTCTGTGGAGAAGATACTTACTGGCTCATTTTTAGCATCATTCTTATCAGTTACTTCAGCTGCAGTGTTGATTTCAGATACAACATCCATTATTGTGTCTACAGCTAAGTCACTATCCAGGACAGCACAATCAATACCTCCCCCTTGGGTAGGCAACTCAGTTTCTTTTTATAGGTTTTGTCCCCTTGAGTGGAGTCAACTTGTTGCTCCTGGTGCTCACTGTCCTTTACTTGATCATGTGCTTCCTGTTGGTGCTGGTCTTCATCAGAACTAAAGACCGCTTCCTCTTCAGAATCACTGGAGGAATCAGCCTGTACAATCACTTTCTTTTTCTTCTTGTCTTTCTTAGTTTTCTCCTTGAGAGCAAGGGACTTCCTTGGTAAGAACTCTATCCCATCTTGACAGTATACTTACATCTATTTTTCTCATATGATTTATCTTAGAGCCATTTGCTTGTTTTAGAACATCTGGAGTTACTGATGTAAAGCATAGGGTGAGGATCCTTCCGAAGTTAGGTTTCTTTATTCCTTCTTGTAGTTTATCAAACACTACTGCTGCCCAGTTAGTGTTTATCTTGAATATTATTCTCACCATCAGATTGAACATGTGGGCAGAAATCCGATCATGTCCACCTATTTTGCGGATAATCACTTTGCCCACTACTTCTAAAAGAAATTTTCCTTGGGAATTCATCCCTTTTCTATTGATAGATAAACCAATCTTAATACTGCGATTTAGTCCACACCAGCTTAATGCTTCTGTTATTTAGGATGGAGTAATTTCGTCTGTATCCTTAATTAATGGCAGATGTATTGCTTTCCTGATTGATTTCAAATTGAGCTTCACCTGGGTAACTTGAATAGATGTCTTGATTTTCTTTCCTTTAGTGTCCAATGAAGCGGTTGTGTAGAACTCCATGACTTCCTTTTTCCAAATTTTGGTCGGTTCTGATACCAAAAATTCTAGTCCATTTGCAGAAATTAGGGCAATAACTCCCTGAATTTCGTAAGAAGCAGTTGTGAAACCTTCGCGAACCAGTTCGTAACATTCATTAACCTTGTCTTCTTGGTTAAGTTCCATTGACGTAAGTGCTAGAGGAGAAGAGAAGAGAAGGTCTATGTCGACAGAAGGTGTAGAGTCAAAAATTCTAATAGCATAGTCGACAAAATTTTGGCTCCACCTATTTATTGTACTTGAGTCAAGGACAGATCAAAAGTCGGGCTTAAGTTGACAAATCAGTTTTTGTGTCAACAAAAATAACCTAGGTCTTGAAAGAACTTTAGTTAAGTTGACATGACTATGTATCGACATACTAATATCTAAGTCGACAAAACGTATTTTAAGACAACACATCTGTGGGTCGACATACTTGAGTCTGTGTCGTCATACTTACGTCTGTGTCGACACTGACAACTTAAGTCTCGACAGAGTTGTGTCGACACCAACTTTTTGTGTCGACACAAATATCCTCACGACTTATAGTCTTGACAAGGTTGTGTCGACACCTATTCTCCTGTCGACACAGATATTGTTTCTATGTCGACACATACTTTTCCTATGTCGACACAACACACTGAGTGTGTCGACACAACTTGCTTGTGTCGACACAAACTTTGTACTTAGCCAGATTTCAATAGAAATTTGGTGCTTACATATGCTACTAATGGAAACTTGTGTTAACATAGTCTAGGTTCAACATACCTAATTCAATTTTGAAATTATTGATTTTAGTTTCATCCAGAGGTTTTGTAAAAATAACAGCTATTTGATTATCAGTTTTTACAAATTCTAGATTAATATTTTCCTTCTCTACATGTTCTCTGATAAAATGAAACTTAATATCTATATGCTTGGTCCTACTGTGTGATACAGGATTCTTAGCAATCGAAATAGCACTTGTAGAATAACAAAATAATGGAATTCTACTTACCAGGATGTCATAATCTTCTAGTTGATGCTTTATCCACATTAATTATGCACAACAGCTACCAGCAGCTATATACTCTGATTCAGCAGTTGATATAGCTACATTTGTTTTCTTTTTGCTGCTCCATGACACAAGCCTCCCACCAAGTAATTGATTGTTTCCTGTGGTACTTTTTCTGTCTTCTTTATATCCAGCAAAATCTGCATCTGAGAAACCTTTTAATAGAAAATCTCTATTCTTAGGGTACCAAAGTCCAAGATTAGGTGTGCCCTTAAGATATCTCAAAATACATTTAACTGCAGTATAATGAGATTCCTTAGGGCATTCTTGATACCTTGCACAGACACATGTTGCATACATGATGTTAGGTCTACTAGCAGTCAAGTATAGTAGGGAGCCAAGTATACCTCTATACAAAGACTCATCAACAAGTTTCCCTACTTTATCTTTGCATATAGGCATACTTGTTCCCATTGGAGTTTTCATTGTAGAAGTTGTGTCCAAACCATACTTCTTAATTGACTCCTTGGTGAACTTAGACTGGTATATGGACAACCCACTCTTAGTCTGTCTAACTTGAAGTCCCAAGAAGAACTTCAGCTCACCCATTCTGCTCATCTCAAACTTCCCTTGCATAAGTTTGGCAAACTTCTAACATAGGCTATTTTCAGTAGAACAAAAGATAATGTCATCCACATATATCTAGACTAGTATTATCTTGTCTTTTGATTCCCTATAGAATAGAGTTTTGTCTATCTTTCCTCTAGAGAATTTATTCTCAATGTGGAAGGCAGACAAGGTTTCATACCAAGCCCTTGGAGCTTGTATCAAACCATATAGAGCTTTCCTAAGCCTATATACATAATCAGGAAAGTGAGAGTCTACAAAACTTGAGGGTTGTTCTATATAGACTTCTTATATTAAATCACCATTCAGAAATGCTGATTTCACATCCATTTGATATACTTTTAACCCTTGATAGGCAACATCGGCTAAGAACAGCCTTATTTCCTCAAGCCTTGCCACTGGAGCAAAGGTCTGATCAAAATCAATATCTTCCTCTTGCCTGTTGCCTTTTGCTACCAGTCTAGCCTTGTTCTTGACTTTAGTGCCATTCTCATCAAGCTTGTTCCTGTAGATCCACTTAGTTCCTAATATGTTGTGATCCTTAGGTTTTGGAACCAGTTCCTAGACCATATACCTTTTGAACTAACTGAGCTCTTCTTGCATTGCCTCAATCCAGTTGGTGTCTTGCATGGCCTCTTCAATCTTCTTGGGTTCTATCTGAGATAGGAAGCTAGAACATAAAACTGTGTTCATGCTCCTGCTCCTTGTTTGAACACCCTGACTTGCATCACAAATGATCTGGTGAGCTGGATGATCCTTCAGGTGTCTCCTTGCTAGATAAATTCTGTCAGCATTATGGCTATCTCCAATTTCCTCATCTTGATACTCCACATTTTCTTCTTCACCAAGAGGGACTTAATCTCCACCTAGATAGCTGTCATCTTTAACCTCATCCTGATTAGAAGTAACATCTTCATTGATGGTCAGCTTGTTCAGCTTATCTGTTAGACTTGTAGATCTAACAGAAGAACTTGACAATTCACTGTTAATAAACATTGACTCATCAAATACAACATGCACAGATTCTTCTACAATTTGAGTAGTCAAGTTATAGATCTTGTATGCTCTACTATGATTGTTGTACCCAACAAATATCCCTTCTAGAGATTTAGCAGCAAACTTAGTTATGTAGTGTTTACCATTGACTAGTACAAAACACTTACTACCAAAGATTCTGAAATAAGATATGTTTGGTTTTCTGACTTTTAAATTCTGGTAGGGAGTCATCTTGTGTTTCTTGTAAATGGAGGCCCTATTGAGCACATGACATGCAGTATTTACTGCCTCAGCCCAGAAGTATTCAGGGAGAGTAGTGTCATTCAGTAGAGTTCTACTGGCTTTAATTAGAGTCCTATTCTTTCTTTCAGCAACACAATTTTGCTGAGGAGTTCTAGGTGAAGAGAATTCCTGATGAATCCCAAGTTGTTCACAGAATTTTGTCATATATTCAGACTGAAATTCAGTTCCATGGTCACTTCTGATTTTGACCACTTAGTTGTTGTATTCATTTTGTAATTGTCTGACAAAAGTCTTGAAAATAGTTGGGGTTTCAGATTTTTTCCTCAAGAAGAAAACCCATGTAAATCTAGAATAGTCATCCATAACAACATATGTGTATCATTTCCTACCAAGACTATGGACTGGCATAGGACCAAACAAATCCATATGCATGAGATACAAACATCTCTTTGAATCTTTGATGTCAAGTGACTGAAAGGAGGGCTTTGTCTGCTTGCCTTTTTGGCAAGCTGAGAGCACACCCTCTTATATGCACTTAACATGAGAACCATTCCTCACAGATCCCATGCTGAACAGCAGTCAAATTGACTTATAGTTCAGATGAGCTAGCCTATTGTGTCATTTGACACATAGAGAAGCTTTCTCTCCTGCAACCAAACAAATAAGTGAGTTGTTAGACTCACACTCTAGGTTAAGGCAATACACATTTCCTTTCCTAGTGACAGTCAAAATGATCTCTTGATCACTTGACCTTTTTACTAGGCACTCACCTTTGAGAAAAGAAATATCATAACCTAGGTCACTAAGTTGACTTATGCTAATAAGGTTATGTTTTAGACACTTTACATAAGCCACTTTAGTGATTGTAATTGAATCACAAGATATGTTACCAAATCCTTTGATGATTCCCTTTTCTGATCGACCAAAGATAACTTTTGGTGCATTCTTTATGGGCACATAGTCCTCAACATTCTCCTTGTTCCATTCATATGTCTGGAATAGCCACTATCCAAGTACCATATATTGGTATGGTCACTTGGATTTACCTGCAACAAATAATGAATCACTTAGAACCCAACTTGCTAGTGGGTCCTAGGTCCTGGTTAGTTTGAAACCCTGTGACTGATCTAACAGGAATCCTACTTTTGGTTGTAACACTTAAGTTAAACCAGCAATCCATGGCAAAGTGGCCCACCTTGCCACAACACCAACACTGAAACCTATTATACTTATTCTTAGGTACAGGCCTTCTTACTTTGTTGTCAGTAGACTTATTAAGTGTTGGTACTGGAACAACATTCTTCAAGAACTCCTCTTTAATATGATGGACATGCCTATAGATTGGTCTATTGGCATTTGCCCCCTTTTTCATGAAATTTTCATGCTCACAGTGATCATGTGTAATGTCATGATCATACCTGTTAGTAGGATTCACTACCTTCTTAAAGAAAATAGGGGGATTAACAGCTAGAGGCTGAACTGTGGCTTTACCTTTTCTATGAGAATTGGTATCCCTAGTTCTTCACATAAAGCCTAGACCAGTCTTTCCTTTTTGCGAAACAAAATTATCTATCAAAGGTAAGACTGATTTTGGCTTGGAGAATTTTGCAACTAGCTCTCTCTCTTTGTTGAATTTTTCCCTCCAGTTTCTTGATATGATTCTCTTTGAATGAGATTGTGCCAATCTGAATAACTGTAAAGTTTTTCAACTTGGCAACCTCATTAAGTTTTTGATCCAACAGTTTTGCTGAAACTGCTGCAGCCAGCTTAAGAGACTCAATCTCTTTTGCTTGCTCTTTAACAAGAAACTTGCTCTTCTTTAGAGCATGCAACAACCCACCATACTCATTAATGAGCCAGTGAACATCCCCCTCAGACTCAGATCCATCCAATTTTTTGAAGAACATGCTTCTGATTCTGATCCAGTAAAGTAATTTGAGACTAGGGGTGAATTGTGTACCTTACTTGGTCCAGGCTGATCCTGGTACTTATCTTCTTCAGATTGAGCCATCAGCCCTTTACAGCAATATTCTTCCACTCCATTTATGGAGTCCAGCATCTATAGGAATTCTAGTTCCCTAGAATCCTCTTCTGTTGTGAAGAGACCAACATATGCTTCTTCCTCTTCTTCTTAAGATTCTGAAGATGAAGAGTCTGTCCAACTCTTCTCCTTCTGAGCCACTAGAGACTTCTCCTTCTTACCTTTGACCAGCTACTTCTTCTTGTCCTTTGACTCCTTTCATTTGTCAGGATAGTCAGCTATGACATGCCTAGACCTATTGCAGCAATAACACACAATCTTATATTTAGATTATTTACCAGGTTTAGAAGCATACCTGTACTCCTTAGGTGTTTTCTTCTTCCTATAGTATTCATCCTTGGAATAGGATGTATATGAAGGCCTGGTTCTCCAATTCTTTTTCTTCATGAACCTTTGGAATTATCTTGAGAAGGCAGCAAAGTCTTCATCAGATGTATGACTATCTGATATACTTGTTTCAGGAACACCTTCTTCTGCTTCAGTACTCCTTCTAGGCGGAGAAGGAGATTTTCTCCTACCCTTCCTTGAGCTATCAGCCTTGAAGGCTACTGACTTTTCTTTATGTTCAGATCTGCTGCCCTTATCTTCCTCTTTCCTAGCAGTAAGCTGCATTTCATATGAAAGCCGTTTTCCAAAAAAGTGTAGGTGGTGGTGTGTCAGCCAGTTTGGCCACTTCCCTGATGGCACATATCTTAGTGTCTCAATCCATTGTTAGGGACCTAAGAAACTTGTCATTCAGTTCATAAGTACTGAAGACTCTTCCATATGTCATCAATTCATTAACTATTCTGAAAAACATTTTATAGCATTTAGCTATGCTGTCAGTTTTATTTTTCCAAAAGCTCTCATATTCCTGATTTAGCATAGACTTTCTGTCCTCTCTGACTTCTTTTGTGCCTTCCATATAGACAATCAATGTATCCCACATTTCTTTGGAAGTTTTACAGTGCACTATATTCTGGAATGTTGCATCATCTATGGCACTTACAATTATATTCTGAGATCTTTTATCTTATGTAGCCAAGATTATTTCATCCTTAGTCATCTCTGAATAACTCTTTGGAGTTTGAATGTTTGCATCAAGAACTGAAACCTTCATTGGGATGAAGGGGCCTTCCTGTACTGTGATATAAATTCTTGGATCAGATGCTTCCATAAATAGTTTGACCCTTTATTTCCAAATGCCAAAAGATTCTTTCCTGCATATGGGCAATTTCATAGATCCAAATTCCTTTTGATTTTCACTTGAACCCATTTTTGTTATCTATTATTTGCCTTGGAGAAATCCTCTTACTGTTAGGTCGAATTTTGAGGAATCTCCCTCTGATACCACTTGAAAGACTTTATTTCAAGAGCCTAAACACCTAGTGGGGGGGGGGGGGGTTAATAGGTTGTAATCTTTTTGTCTTTTTAATTTTTAGGCAAATAGTTATTAGATTTCTTTCAGCACAGATTAATCAATCTACAGAAAATAAACACATCACAGTAAACACCAGACTTATAGTAGTTCCCTAAGATATGGGTACATCCACTTTCCCCCTTCGCATATCCAGCAGATAACTGGATTCAGCCTAACTTCCTTCCACTGGCTCAGATCCTCAGATCTTACAATCTCAGAACCAAAGATGGTTCCTACACCTTAGACTTAACACAAGTCCTACCTCAGATTCTTCTCCAGAATCCTACCTCAGGCCTCTGCCCTACCACAGCCTTTATAATTAGGCTTACAACTCAGACTTTCAACAAGTCCTACCTCAGGCACACAGCCCTACCACAGCATTTATAATTTTAGGCTTACAATCTCAGATCTAACAGAAGATCCTACAAGAATTTGTTAGTAAAGAGTAACTGAAAACTTCACCAGCTAGATTTCTCTGTTGATGTAGTCTTCTTGATCAGTTCTTGGATTGACTGATCATTCTAATCCAACCTAACTTAGCTTTTCAAAGCTTCTTGATTAGAACAAAATAAGTTGGATCTTCTCTGTTGATGAAGATGTTCTTCAATCAGCTTCTTCCTTAAATTCAGATAGAACTCTGAATCTTTCTTGCAAATAGCCCTTGATCTATCAGAATTCTTCTTATTGATGCCTCACGTTGTTGTTTTTCTGTTGTCGTTTCCGATCTGTCTCTTATATAGAGATTGCTTCATGGTTACCGGCTGATCCGGTTCATAACAAACTTCTGACAGTTCTAATAGTGGTGTCAGACCGGCTAGTTATGAAAACTGTCAAGTCACAATTCACGTCACTATGTTCTTCAATGTCTTTCAACTCAGCTTATAACACTCAGCAAACGGATTCACATGTGTCGACACATATAGACTAAGTGTCGAAACAAGTCTTCATGGTGTCGACACAATTACTCCAAGTGTCAACACAGTCATACTTCTGCTTCTCGACACTGCTTATGTTGTATGTGTCGACACAAGTCATGTATGTAGACGTAGCATCTTCTTGTCTCGACATTTCTGTTGCAGACAGTTAGTGTTTAGTGTTTGTCAAATGGCGTTGAGTGTGTGTCGACATAAGTCCTGTGTGTCGACACAATTACTTCTGAACTCGACACAGCCTTTTGAGAGTTGGTGTGTCGACACAAGTCCTGTGTGTCGACACAATTGCTTCAGGTGTCGACATATCACCTGAATGTCGACAAAGCTTCAGTTTTAAGTGTCAACACAAGTCCTGCTTCAGATGTCGACACATTTCTGGATGTCGACACAGTTGCTTCTTTAGGTGTCGACAAAGCTCTGAGTGTCGTCACAGCTTTTTTATAAGTGTCGACACAAATTCTTGGTGTCGACACTACTTCTTTATAAGTGTCGACACAAATTCTGGGTGTCAACACAACTTCCTTGAGTGTCGACACAATTTGCCTGTGTGTCGACACAGCTTGCCTGAGTGTCGACACAAGTTTTCGGAGTGTCGACACAGATTCTTCACAAGTGTCGACACTTGTGCTTAGAAAATTTTCCTTAAAATACTTAAACCTACACAATGAAACTCAAACTCCTATCAAATAAAACTAGATGCAAATCATTGACTAAGTTGTGGCTTCTCCAAATCTAGTACACATTTTCAAATGTACCCAACACCCAGACTTACCCATTTGCACGTCCCAAGCAAAACATCACTCCTTGGACTTTAAATCAGCTAGTTGGCTATGAAATTTCAAAATAAAGTAAGACGAGATATCAAATACATCGTGTAAATAAATATACTACGGAGTTTAAACTATTCGACAGGGGTAAATAAATATTGTTTCTACTCAAAATTAGAATTCTGGAGAATCGTTCGGTCATGTAGAAGAAGAAAGTAGGCAGGCCACTAAGATGAGCATTGCCAAAGACTGGGGCTCATCATCACCTCCAAAGAAACCCATCAATGTCGGGGACTATACGGTTGCCCATTCACACTCTCTCCACGATGCTAGGAAGATTCAAACGTGATTCAGTAGGACTTGTAGGATCGAATGGGGCATAGTCTAAGGTTTGGTTGTCAATGTAAAACTTGGAGGCTGCACACAACCAATACGAGCGAACAAAAAGCTAAACCCATACAACCACTAAAAGATGCACGTGTTACACTCCCCCATACTTTCTTGAAAACCAGGTGTGCACACGGCCTAACCCGACTAAAAACTGATAAACAAGATGGGAATTCCAATTCTCATTATAATTCATTTAGTGCTTCTCTTTCAATTTTTTTCTTTTTCCCCCCCTTTTTTTAGCAATCCCCAAATTTAGTAATTAAAATTTCATTAGTTCATCACCACATCACATTAATTCCACATATCAAACTCATCAAAATATTAACTTCGATCTAGCTCAAGGATTTAGTTGTGATAGGAGGGTTGGCTTTAGGCTTTGGTGAATGAAGGTGTAGCTGAATCAAAGGAGGGGTAGGCACTATTTTTTCTTGCAACTGTTAGCAGCTAGGACTAGGTAAACAAAGCTCAAACTAGCCAAAATGATGGCCTACGTCACGCTCACGCTCGACTAACCGGGCACCAATGCTTTGAGAGTAGCTTGGGTCAAGTTCTTAGCCACCGAGAAAGATGTTCCTTCCTCCCAACTCGAGCAATACGAGTCTAGTGATGGCTACACTCATTCCTACACTATCGTTTGATTACTGCAGATTAAAAAATTTCGAGTAGTACAAACAATATTTACAACTACAGAAAAAGTATAAATCTACGAGCATAAAGAAAAAAGTAAATCTATACTATTTCTACACAAACCATGAGTACTCGATTAGGATCACTGCACGAGTTTCAAACTACTCTAACCCAAAATCCTAAGCCAACACAACTATTTTAAAGATTACACAAAAATAATACACTTGACTCGAGCCACGCGCGTGGTTAAGAGAGCGCTCGTGTGGGTGATTCAGTGTGTGCTATAGTGATCATGAAATAAATAAATAACAGACTAGTATGCAAGAAATTGTGTTGTGTAGTGACCACAGGCAGCTCTTCCCTTAAATTGAATGCGACAATAATGTAAATAAACATTCCAACTAAGATAAAGAGCTAGGGGTAAGAAGTACTTATGCTCAAAATAGAGCATACCATTCGCATGGCGTTATTTTCAGAAGAAAGTCCATGCCCCAAAATGATCTTCACCATCAAAAGACACTACCTCCAAGCACAACACGAAGACAATACATATATATATTCATAGCAGCAAAATTAAGCAGTTTAGAAACAACAAAATTGGGTTGTCTCCCAAAAGCCACTTTTCTTTACCTTCATTAAGGTGGACCAAATAATTGTATTAGCATAATATTTATATATTTATATATATAATAAAAAAAGAAAAAAGCATTCGGCACGAAGATGGGCTCCCACAAAAATATAATTTCTTTATGTCTACCCCTGCAAAATAAGTATATTACACTTCTATAGTTAAATAAAACACAAGAAAAATCTGAAGGTGTGGTAGTCTAGCTTTGTGGTGAACTCCTCTCACTCCTCCTCGCTATCACTATCGTGAATCTCGATGTGAGACGGACGACGATCTGGTGCTGATGTAGGGAAACGAGCAAGAGGTGGTTGAATGTTCAACCCGCTTCTCACCGCTTGCTGATAAATAAAGTCCTGCATCCAATATTACGAAGCTTCCAAATCAGCAAGGCGCTCAGACAAATATTGTACGCTCCGCTCCTGAGCTGGGCTGAACTGGAGGCTATACTGCCCCTCATGCTTGACTGGAGGCCACAACTGCTGTTGCTGACTCTGATGTTGTGGCCCTGTCGCACTCCGCCTACCCATGGTAGAAGTCTCAGTCGGCTCTCCCTCATCTTCCTCCTCATATCTACCCCCAGGCGCATCACCAGGCATGTTGTCAACAAACCTCAGTCTAGCCTTTTTCCTAACCACTCGGAGTAAATGGAAACTCACCAAATTGGCCCTAGTGATCATGGAGGGAGCAGTGACTTGCACTATGGGAGGAAGCTGTCTCCAAACTCCGAAACTTTTTCGCGATGCAGGTAATGTAGTAAGCACCCCCGATCACGCCCGCGAGGGCATAAGTGGCTTCGTGGTATAAGAAATAGGCCCGCATATTACCCAGATGAATGGGGTACTGCTGCTGCATGCTAAATAGGGAAATCAAATCCTGTCACACCACCATATTCTTACTCAGGGCCCTTGCAGTGAGCGAGTGACTAAGCAAATGCTGCATATACCTAAGAGTGGGAGAGACAATCTTCATCGACTTTTCTCTACGGGCGACTTACTCCTCATTCCCCTCGGTCAAAGAACTCTAAGCGGCACACAGAGTCACACCATCCAGAAAATCAAAGCATAGCTGCGGGAGGTTTATCTGGGATGCCTCATCCTCGGTCTAGATGCCGGCATAAATGGCGAGATCAGGCAACGTGACGGTGAAGACATGCCCCATCATACGGAATGATCAAGTAGTTAAGTGAAGGTTATCAGACGTTGTCCCCCAATGGAATGTGGACAGGAACTCCAGGGTCAGCTCCCGGTACCAAAGCTCGTCACACTCGAACAATTTTCTCCAATAATCAAAGGAGTAGAGGAGGAGCACAACCTCCGCCAATGCACCATCATCCCCAATCGAACGGAGCTCATTCCAATCCAAAAGCAGCTGAGAGAGGAATGGGTTATCTTTCAAGGAATTATGGAACTTAGTATGCTCTACCTTCAAAAAATTACAATTCTCCCCAAGATCTGCACAGGAGTCGCCGAAGAACGATCAGAGCGTTGGTAGGCCTTTACTACATGGCGGCTTATAGGTTCCATGGCAGCTGAAGTATGAAGAAAAAGGTCGGAGATTGCAAGGAGTCTACCAGAGGAGAAGGGGCGGATCACACCAGATAATAAGCGGATCGAAGAGTGATAGTTTTACTTTCAAGACTACCTAAACACCTAGAGGGGGGGGGGGTGAATAGGTACTTTTCCTTTATTCAACTTAAGGCAGAATATAACTATAGTTATTTGAATAAATCAGATATAACTAAGCTAACACAGCACAGCAATCACAAACATACACACATTACAGATTGCACACAGATTTATAGTGGTTCCCCAAGGTCTGGGTACATCCACTTTCTCCCTTCACCTATCTAGCAGTATGCTAGAGTCGGCCTAACTTCTTCCTTTAACTCAGATCCTCAGATCCTAATGCTCAGAATCAAGAAGGATTCCTACAACTCAGGCTAACAAGCCCTACCTCAGCCTTGCCACAAGGCCTACAACTAAGAGAATACCTTCTCCTACAACTCAGGCTAACAAGCCCTACCTCAGCCTTGCCTCAAGGCCAACAGCTCAGAGAATACCTTCTCCTACAACTCAGGCATAAACAGCCCTTCCTCAGAGAATAAATCTCCCACACTCAGCCTTTATAAAATAGGCTTACAACTCAGATCTAGGAATAGATCCTACAGAATTTGATAAGGAATTTTGCAATCTCTTACCCCTATTGAGAGAGAAGGGATAAGAACTTTCTTGATCAGCTTCTTGAAGAGGCTGTTGGCTTAAATAACCTTGATCTTAGCTTTCTTAAAAGCTTATTGAATTTGAACTTAGTTGGGTTGATTTCCTTTGAATAAAACTGACTGTCAGCTTCCTTCTTAGACTTCAGAAATAGATCTGAATCTCCTTGACAAATTAGTTAAGTATCTGCTTCTTGAGAGACCTGTGAATGTCTCCTCCTTGTCTTCAAATAGCTGGATCTCTCTCTATCCAAATCTCTTGAAGATTCTCTTGAATTCTTGATTGAATTCCACTTAGACAGAATCTGAATATTAAACTACTTCAGATCGTCTTCTTAGATCTTCTTACGAAGATCTTCTTCTTTGTTACTTATACTTTCTTGATCAGAGAATAATCTCTAATTTTGTTAGTGGTGACAATACTTCTTCTCTATGTTTGTTGTTGTCATTTTTCTTCTTCTGAATCCATCTATTTATAGACTTCATCTTTGGTTATCGGTTGATCCGGTTTATAACTAACTTTTGACAAGTCTGACAGCTTCAGTAAACCTGTGATAACCCACAGCTGTCAAGTCTTCAAACACTTCTTGAACCTTTGACTCTGTCAGCAAAGCGTCGAGTCTGTCTGCCATAAAGTGTCGACACCATCTGTCAATATGTGTCTACACAAGTGACTTAAATGTCTACACAGCCTTTGTTGATGTCGACAAAGCGGCCTTGATGTGGACACACCTTCTTGATACTGTATCTTGAGAATGTGTCGACACTGATTATTTGTGTCGACACAAACACTTCACAATTCATCTGCAATAAACTTGGTCTAGACTCAGCTTCGTGTCGACACAAGTCCTTTGTGTCGACACAATTAATGTAGACTCAGAACATAGTGTCTGTCGACACTGCCTCTAGGTGTCGACACAGTTGTTGTCGACTCTACCTCTGTGTGTCGACACTGCCTCCCGGTGTCGACACAACCGATGTCGACTATAATCTTCTGTGCGTCGACACTGCCTCCCGGTGTTGACACAAATCCTCTAAAGTGTCGACACAGCTATTTCCAAGTGTCGACACAATCTTACTGAAGTGTCGACACAGCTTCTTCAGGTGTCGACATATGGACTTAGAATATTTTTCCTACATTCTAGCACATTCTTAACCTGCACATATAAACTCAAAATAACATCAAATACACCCTAATGTATATCATTGAGCTATGTGAGGCTTCTCAAAATCAGGTACACATTTTCCAATGTACCCAACAATCTCCCCCTATTTGAAGAAGTCATAAACCTTTAGCAAATGATATACACCACTTATAAAATAAACATGATGATGTATATAAACATTATATGACAGGGTACTATATAAACAAAACACGTATTATAGTTACATCACAGAATAAAGATGTAAAAGTAAATGATCACAGAACAATGTTTTGTATATCAACTTAAAAAGTTTGTTACAAAGTGTTTACATTGATTTCTTTACCAAACTAATAAATTACATAGTTCTTGAACAAAAACTAGTAAAGCTATGACTAAGGCTGGGCAGGCTCCTTGATGACTATCCCTTTTCCAGATATTATCTGAGCCTGAGTAGGAGATTCTGTATCTTCCATGGACTTCTTACCTTTCAGATAATCTTTCTTCTGTGCTTCAGCCTTGATCCTTTGTCTTTCAAAATAATGAAAGGGCTTGTGAAAATACTTGCTAGGCTCCTGAGTATCAGGAGGTAGCTTCCCCATCTTAGCCTTTCTCCTGTGTTGAACCATGGCTTCTTGTCTGGCTTCATACTTTTGCCATTCATGCTCATTATACCATTTTCCCCTTTCTTGTACTTGATCTTTTAAAGCCTTCCATGCAGTTAAAATGATATTCCTTGAGGTGGGGCTCCAATGCTCAAAGTCTGGCTTTAATTCTTCTTACTATCTAGATCTTTTCTTTGATAATAGAGCATCTTGCTGAGCTTTGATAGCAGTATCTGGCATATCAACCTTTTCAATAATTACATTTGTAATAGGTTGTGGAGGGTTGTACATTGACTGAACCTGCTCATGTATCATTCCAATATCTGCAGGAGGGTAAATGACTTTGGCAACCTCAGGTGGATTACCTTCAAGTAGAATTGGTTGCACCCCTAACTCAACCATGTTATCATTATCACACAGGGGTGGATATCCAAGAGTGGCTCTAATGCTGTTAGTTACCCATTTGGCATAGTCAGACCCAGCATAGACTAACACCCTCTCCCCCTTTATGACTTCTCTAGCCACATGCTCTCTCATGTCATCTTTCTGAAATCTGATTTGTCCATCCAGATAGTTGATTCCATCTTTAAAGAGTGGTTTTAATTTTTGAAGTTTGTCACTAATCAACTTCTCAGATGAAGTGATGGCAGTTTTAACCTCATCTAGGGCAGCTTGTAGCTTCTGATCATATTCTTCTTTTTCTTTAGCCCTTGCAGCAGTCATTGCAACAACAGTGTTTGTGAACTCAGTGACTATCACATTATGCGATTAAGTCAGATTTTCATTCATTCTTATTTGATTCTCAAGGACATAGCCTTGTTTAACAACCATCTCATCCACTTGCTTCTTAATTTCTTCTTATTGCTTGGCAAGAAATACCACAACATTTCCTCCCTTGTGGATGCAATCTGTCATCTCTCTTTTCTTCTGATTAACTTTAAATCTTATAGATTTTATCTCTTGTGCCAGATCAAATTGAAGAGCCTTTTGGCTTTCATCCACATACTTATCAAGAAGCAATCTCTGCTCTTCCATTTTAACCTGTAAATTTATCATAAATTTAGTGTAATCAAAATCAGTAGTAGCTTGGTGAGTTGTTGTCTAGAGAGCTTTCTTATAGCTGTGACTTCTCCTCTTGAAGACCATAAGTTTTCTTTTCTTGGCCTCCCTTACCTCTGCATTTTCAGACTCGGAAGTACTTTCAATATTAACTCTTTCTGGAGGAGTGGTAGGAATTTCTTTCTCAGCACCATGTTGTTCCCCCTCAACATGTACTTGCTCCCCCTCAACAACACCTTGCTCCCCCTCAACCCTAAGGGTTTCCATTTTATCTGTTTCTCCTCCAATATCAGGAAACAGCTCTTCAAGAGAAAATTCTTGCTGTGTGAGAGCAGGAGATTGTAATTTCTCAGCAGCAGCAACACCAGAAATATCAAGATCAGTTTGAGGAACAATGTCCACTGATAAATTGATTCTTTCTTCCTCTTGTATCTGTTCAGACTCTGGCTCCCCCTGCACCTGTGCTGGTATAGTCTCTTCCTGGACTTTAGTAGACCAAGTCTGGTCCTCAATCTGCTCTCTAACATGTTCTGCCTGATTTGGTGGATTGTCATGATCATGCACATGAAGTTCATGTCCTGGTGATTTCTCAGTTGTTTCCTGCCTTTCCACATCAGGCAACTCCTTTGATAGAACTCTATCCCATCTAGAAAATAACCTCATGTCCATTTTCCTCATATGGTTAATCTTGAATCCAGGAATCTGTTGCATTACCTCTGGGATGATTCCAGCCAGGTACAGACTCAAAATTCTAGCCAAGTTTTGCTTCTTGATTCCTTCTTTTATTTTATCAAACAAAACTGCTGACCAACTGGTTGGAATTTTAAAGACAATTCTTGTCATCAGACTCAACATATAGGCTGAGATTCTATCATGTCCACCTGGTTTATATAAGATCACTTTGCCTATAATTTCAGACAGGAATTTTCCCTAAGGATTCATTCCTTTCCTGTTGATGTCAGATCCTATCTTTATGGTTGGATCCAATCCACACCATTGAAGTGTGTCCCTTGTTTTTGAGGGTGGAACCTTTTCCTCATCTTGGACCCTGGGAAGATGTAGAATATTGCTCAATCTTTTCTGAGTCAGCTTGACTCGTTCTCCATGGACGGTTGATTTGATCTTTAATCTAGTTGAATCCATGGATTCACTGGTATAGAACTCAAGGACTTCTTTCTTCCATATTTTTGTAGGTTCAGAGACAAGATAGTCTAATCCGTTGTCTGTGATAAGAGAAATGATGTGCTTGATCTCCGTATCTGCATTGTCGAACGCATGTCGAACCAACTCATATCCCTCATTGATTGCATCTTCAATCTTGGGCGCCATTGGAATGAAGAGAAAGCTTGATTGGAGAGGAGAGAGATTTTCGACACAAGGTTTTTGTCTCGAAACCCTGGTGAGCGTATCGACAGAATAAGTTCTTGACCTATTTATACCCTTCTAATCAAAGAAGATCAAAATGCGGGCAAAAATTGTCTAAAAGTGTCGAAACTGTTGGAATGTGTCGACACAAACTTCTATTGTCTCGACCACGACGCTGACTACTATGTGTCGACACCAATTAATGATATGTCGACATAGGAGATACTTAGTAGTCCATCAAAAATTCTGTGTCGACTCTTATTATAAGTGTCGACACAAAATTTGTAAGTGTCGACACCAATACTCTGGTTGTGTCGACACTACATTTCTGGATGTATGGACTCTTTGTCCCTTAGGTGTCGACACATTTTCTCTGTGTCGACACAATTTCCCTTAATTGTCGACATGAATTCTCTGTGTCGACACCTTATCACTGAATGTGTCGACACCATTTTACTTAGCCAATTTTTTGGTAAACTAACCTATGGTCAGCATTCCAAATTCAATTTTAAATCTATCGAATTTAGTTTCATCCAGAGGCTTAGTAAATACATATGCAATTTGAAAATCAGTTTTAACAAATTCTAATGAGATGTCTCCTTTTTCTACATGTTCTCTAAGAGAATGGTATTTTATCTCTATGTGCTTAGTCCTACTATGTGAAACAGGATTGTTTGCAATAGAAATAGCACTTTTAGAATCATACAATAAAGGTGTTCTACTTACCTGAATACCATAATCCCTTAGCTGATGCTGAATCCACAATAGTTGTGCACAGCAACTTCCAGCTGCAACATATTTAGACTCAGCTGTGGATATTGCCACACTAGTCTGCTTCTTACTACTCCAAGATATCAATCTTCCTCCCAGGAATTGGCATGTACCTGTAGTACTTTTTTTATCTTCTCTACAGCCTGCAAAATCTGCATCTGAATAACCTGTTAGTAGAAAATCTCCATTCTTAGGGTACCAAAGGCTTAGATTAGGTGTGCCCTTTAGATATCTCAAAATCCTCTTGACTGCAGTATAATGTGATTCTTTATGGCATGCCTGGTACCTAGCACAGACACATATTGCATACATAATGTCTGGTCTACTAGCAGTTAGATATAATAGAGAGCCAATTATTCCTCTATACAAAGACTCATCTATTGGTTTTCCTGCATCATCTTTGCATATAGGCATACTTGTTCCCATAGGAATTCTCATGGTGGAGGATGACTCCATACCATACTTCTTAATTAACTCCTTGGTGAACTTAGACTAGGATATGGACAAGCCATCATCAGTCTGTCTTACTTGGAGTCCCAAGAAGAACTTAAGTTCCCCCATATTGCTCATTTCAAACTTCCCTTGCATAAGTTTGGCAAACTTCTTTCAAAGGTTTCTCTCTGTAGACCCAAAGATTATGTCATCTACATAGATCTGAACTAAGATTATCTTACCTTTAGATTCCCTTAAAAATAGATTTTTGTCTATTTTACCTCTTTAGAATTTGTTCTCAATAAGAAAAGTAGACAGGGTTTCATACAAGGCCCTTGGGGCTTGCTTTAACCCATACAATGCTTTCCTAAGTCTATAGACATAACCAAGTTTAAGAGAATTTACAAAACCTGATGGCTGCTCTACATAGACTTCTTATTTTAGATCACTATTCAGAAATGCTGATTTCACATCCATTTGATATACCTTGAAGCCTTGATATGTTGCATAGGCAAGGAACATTCTGATTGCTTTCAGTCTTGCTACTGGGGAAAATGTTTGATCAAAGTCTATTCCCTCTTCCTTCCTGTATCCTTTTGCAACCAATCTTGCTTTATTCTTCACAATAACTCAATTCTCATCCAACTTATTCCTAAAAATCCACTTTGTACCAATGTGAAAGTGAGGAAAAGATCTACCTTAACTCTAGAGGGGGTGAATATAGTATTTTTAAAATAATTTACAATTAAAAATATAAAGCAATGGAAGACTTAATTTATGTATATGTGTAAGGTGCTTGTGATGAAATAAAACTAAAGCAAGAACTAAGAAAACACACAGCACACAGCAAAGTCAAGCACAAAGCAACCAGATGACACAAGTAACTATAGTGGTTCCCCAACAACCTGGGTACATCCACTCTTCTACCACCCTAGGTAAGAATCCACTGCAGGAATAGTTGATCAGGTGTCTTGGGCACCAATGAGCTTTTGATAAGGTGCTCAAAAACCAAAACTAGATTTTTTTATAAGGTGTCTTGCCACCACTGAGATTTGACAAGATCTCAGAAACCAGTCTCAGAACTCTTTAAGGGAGTTTTGAAAAACCCTTTTACAGGAGGGAAAAGAAAAAGAAAGAAAGAGTTGAGTTGTTCTTCTCTGTCAACAGTCTGAGAGAAGACAAGTGGAAGATGAAGCTAAAGCTCCCCCTAAGATCTGTAAAGGTTCAGGAAGGTGAGCTTTGCTAGGGTGATAGGTCTTCTGGTGCTTCAGATCTCCAGCAAAAGATGATTTCAGCAGATGCTGAAATGTGTGATGTCTGGAGTCCTTGATGTTAAAGCTTTTGAACACTTGAGGATTTGGAGGAGCAGATGATTTCCTCCACAGAAAACATTCTTGTGTTCTTGAAGATTTTGATTCAGTGAATCTTTATGTTCCAGAAGATGAGTTCTTGATTAGAGTATATTTTGATCTCTCTTCTGTAACTGTTTTTCTAAATCCAATGATCCTGTATATCTCTTGCCTATCTTGTTGCATTGATCTGTTGTATTGATCTGTTATATTGTCAAAAACATATTCTGTAGGAGTATATCAGATTCTGACTTAGATGGTCGTTACTCAGTCATAAATGACTTCCATAAATGACAACTGTCTCTGGGGAAAGTCCTATGTAACATTCCTTTTAGCCTTCCTTGAAACTTGCTCCAGATTGCTTGAAATGGCTACCAAATTCTTTGCAATAAATGCAGGAAATAACTCTGAAAGAATTCCAAAATTGTTCTTGATTTTGAATTCTGAAAGCGTCGATCTCTCACAAAAATCGTCGACCTAAGCTCAACTATCATCGACCTGAGCTCAGAGATTGGATTTATACTAGAGACAGAAAACGTCGACCTGAGCTCTACGATCGTCGAACTGAGCTCAGCGAATTGGAAAATAGCTGAAGACAAAACGTCGATCTGAGCTCGAAGATCGTCGACCGGAGTTCGACGACTTGCAGAATTGAGCTCAAAGAATGTCGAACTGAGTTCGACGTTTCGTCGACCTGAGCTCGACAAAAATTGCCTTTGTCTCAGCACTGAATCCTGATCTTTGAAAGGTCTCAGGTGCAGCTTTAAACCTAAGTTCTAACCCTTATACTCATTCTAATTTGACCTTTTCGACTATACAACTAGGTCAAACCAATTTCCTAAAAACATTGTGATCCTTTCCCAAATTAGTAATACGGTGTTCCAACAATCTCCCCCTATTTGGGTTAGGATTACTATTTACAAGATAAAATATGAAATAAATAATCATACAGAAAAAGCAAAAGCTAAACTAACAAGTCATAGCAGCATTGCAGATCACAGATAGAATATCAGTAAATATTCAGAGATAGGTGTTTGTTCAGCTTACAGAAATCACTTCTTCTCATTTCCCTTTTTAAACATAATTTCCCTTTTAGGATTGAGGGCTTCTTTCTTTGATCTTCTGTCATCATCTGCACCTAAGGAGGTTTGGGATCTAGGCCTTGGAACTACAGCCTCAGGGTGTAGCTTCATGTAACATTCTGGATCAAAAAATTTTCTTGAAGAATACCTCTCTAACTCTGTCTTTCTTTGATCTGAAAGGGTTGAAATGTTGGAAATGTCTTTGCCCTGCTCTTTGGCCTTTTTAATTTGATCTAGTGCAGCAAGCTCTTTAATTCTGGTAGTCCATGACACTGGGTTGTTTCCAGGATCTTCAAAAGGGACTGGAGGTTCATATCTATTGATAGATTCTTAATCAGTAGGATTCCTGGTGACAACTGAATCTCTAAGCTTGTAAGGGAAAGGTCCTTGAGTAGAATCAATAGGACCTTGTCCTTCCCTTTATTGTCTGGAATAAGTTCTGTACTCTCTCTAATTTCCTCTGTACTGACCTCTTCTAGAATGATGGCCTCTTTGATGTTGACCTCTGGGTTTATATCTTTGAGAAGATTGAGAAGAACTGTCCTTTGAAGCAAATGATTAAAAGCTGAGCCTCCACCAGATCCTTAGTCTGGAGGAGGAGGAGGAGGAAACTGGTAAGATCCTTTCTCATATTTTTCAAGCTTCCTTCTTTTCTTCATAGCCTTTAGCTGATTCTTAGAGTATTGCATCCAAGGCTCTGTTATCTGACAATCATGCAAAATGTAATATGGTATATCATTGACATCTTCGGCTTGAGAAGGAGGGACTCTCATCATTGCTTTGCTTCTGGTTTTCCTTTTCTTGGCAATGGTGCCAACAGAATAATCAGAGTCAGTGTTTAATTGATCACTTTCTAAACTCTGGGGTCTGTCATATAGATCATCAATGCTTTTGATATACTTTTATCTTTGTTTAGACTTCTCTGCAGACAGAACAGGAGCAGAAACAATTGTAGTAACAGCAGGAGCAGATGGAACTTCTTGAGAAGCAGGAGCAGTAGGAACCTAAAAAACAACAGGTTCTACTAGAAAAACAGCAAGTTCAACAGCAGCAGTAGCATAAACAGGATCAGCAGGCAACATATCAATATCAGTAGATTCAACAACTTCAGCAGCAGCTGCAGCAACACAATCAGAAACTTCCACAGCCTTAAGAGAATTGATATAAGATCTAATCAGGCTGGGATCACAGACAGAAATAGGCACAATGGCCTTAGTAAGGTCTTCAACTCCCTGAGTTGATAAGCAGCTTCTGGGAAGAGAATCAAATTCAGACAACAATGACTTGAAGTCCACAGTGAGTACTGGTACTGGGGCTAGAGTAGAAACCCTTGAAGACAACAGTTCCTCAGGAGCAGCAGGCACTACCTCAGCTTCATAGGGCATCTCCCCCTGCCTTGATTCAGTGATAGTTAGATCAAGGCACCCCATAGAAGGGATTTCCTGAGGAGAGGAGAGAGAGGTTAGCATATCAGATAGCTCCTTTATTAAGTTCAGGAGTGGAGCCATGGAGGTCTCCATCAGGCTTACTAGCTTGGGGGCCAGTATCCCATATAGCTTATCTGCCAGAGCTGATAGATCTACATGCTCAAGTGTGACTTGAGTAGAGGTGGAGGAGGGAATGGTTTGGGCTGGTGATGGATGGACTGTGGTAGATGGTATTATGGATAGGAGGATGGTTGGTTGAGAGATTGGGATGGTGGAGATAGATGATATGGGTGTGGAGATTTATTGTGTGAAGGATGGTTGAGTGAGAATATCATGTAGGAGTTGTTGATATGAAGAAGTAGAGGGAAGCTCAGTAGGTGAGGAAGTGGAAGCATCCATGAAGGAGTCTTCCAAGATGTTGAAGGATGGCATGTCAAGAGGTGGATAGTAGTGGAGTGGATGGAATTGTTCTGAGGTGGCTGGAGGTGAGATTGGTGATGAAATGGTAATGGGGGAAGAGATGGATGTGGAGATGGTTGATGTGGAGTTGGAGGTAGAAACAACAAGAGGTGGAGAAGGAGGAGAGGAGGTGGAGGCAGGCAATTCCTCAATGAGGGCAGGAGCCTGAGAGGAAGAGACTGCAATAATCCTTGTGCCTGAAGCATTGGTAGTCCTGGTAGGCTTGATAATCTGCCTGTCCCATTTCCCAAACAGGGCACAGGATAGCCTTTTTGATGCATTGATGTGCATCCCATTAGAGACTAGCAGTTCAGGGCACCTGGAGTGCAGGAATACCCCTAAGATTCTCCCAAAGTTCACAAAACTCTTGTTTATTTTCTTCTTTATCAAATCAAAGAAAATTTCTCCCCAATTCAGGTGTTTCTTATCTACCAGGGCTCCCATAAAACAAAACTGATACCTGGATATGATATCATGAGCTGAGTGCTTTGCTAGAAGCACTTTCCCCACAACATCAGCCAGAAATCTAAACTCACTAGATAAGTTCTTTTTAAATAACTTACTAGGGTTAAGCGGTAGAGTGTCCCATTCTATCTAGCATATTCGAAGATTCTTCTCCCGACATTTCAACAGAGTCATCTCCAGTACTCCGATGAAATACTTCACTTAGAAGAGTAGGTGATAATGATACATGAGTCCCGCCGATAGCACCAACGAGGGTATTCTCATCCATATTATGTGCTGTAAACACCAATTCCTTAAATCTCATCTGCAGCAATCTTCATCCTGGTGGACATTATGTGCACTAACTGTTGTTCTTGGAATAGTTCCAGAATGTCTTTTAAAACCTGATTGCTGCCATCAAACGAGTCCATATCTATATCAATTCCTGTATAAAATTTCATCTTGGCGAGAGCGGCAACATTCACGGCCATTGTATACCTGCAAAAAGTAACAAACACAACCAAGTGCACTAGAGTTTGGAGGGAACGAAAAAGTTTGCAGAGAATATGAAAGCACAAAAGAAAAACGACGGCCGGAAGAATGATTTTATATTAGGGTTCGACGACGAAAAGGAAGGATCATTGAACTCCGTTCGACGATCTGGGCTTCAAGTGGAATCGGAAGTGTCTATAATATCGTCGATCTCCGTTCGACGATATTGGAGAGCGTCGATCTCCGTTCTACGATCGCTGACCATAAGAAGATAGCCTAGCGCTGCCTGGAAAATGCTGAACTCCGGTCGACGCTTATTGGAAAGCATCGATCTCCGTTTGACGCTTTTTGGGAAAAATGTCGAGCGCAGTTCAGAGACAAAACAGAACCTACATACACTAGAAAATACAGGTTTTTAGCCTAGTCTTGGTCTGTTTTTAGATTTTCAATAGCTTGGGATTTATTTTAAACTTCCTCCATCTAACATTCCTAACTGATTTAGGAAGAAGTTGTGTTTCTTTTTATCCAAAGGTTTGGTTAAAATATCTCCCCTTTGTAAATCAGTTGGGATATATTGAATTTCAATTTTATTTTTCTCTGCATTGTCTCTTAGGAAGTGATGACTAATCTCTATATGTTTTGTCCTACTATGGAGGACTGGATTTTGTGCTATAGAGATAGTACTAGTGTTATTACAAAATATTTTTGATCCTTCTAAGTTGTAGCAATAGTATAGGAGCTGGTTTTGAATCCATAGAATCTATGAGGAACAACTTCCTGCTGCCATGTATTCAGCTTCAGCAGTTGAAGTTGACACAGATGTCTGTTTCTTATAGAACCAGGAGACAAGTCTGTCACTAAGGAAATCGCAAGTTCCACTGGTGTTTTTCCTGTCTACTCTACATCCAACATAGTCAGCATCTGAAAATCCAATTAATTCAAATCCTGAGTCTTTTTGATACCAGAGTCCTAGATTTGGACTACTTTTCACATACCTAAGAATCCTCTTAACTAATGTTAGGTGTGACTCTTAGGGCTTACTTGGAACCTAGCACATATACATGTAGCAAACATTATATCAGGTCTACTAGCTGTAAGGTACAATAGAGAGCCAATCATTGCTCTATATGTTGTCTGATCAACATGTTTACCATGTTCATCATTATCTAATACAACATTGGTAGGCATAGGTGTTTTCATACAAGATGCTTCAGACATACAAAATTTCTTAACCAATTCTTTTGCATACTTGGTTTGAGAAATAAATATGCCTTCAGCATGTTGTTTGACTTGCAATCCTAGAAAGAAGGAAAGCTCACCCATGCTACTCATTTCAAAGTTAGAATGCATTAAGTTAGAGAACTTTCTGCACAAATTTGAATCAGTAGAACCAAATATGATATCATCTACATATATTTGTACTAGTAGGGTATGGGACTTATGGGTTCTAATAAAGAGAATTTGGTCTACTCTACCCCTTATAAAATCATTTTTCAGAAGAAAGCATGTTAAGGTCTCATACCATGCTCTAGGAGCTTGCTTGAGACCATATAAAGCTTTATGCAATTTGAAAACATGGTCAGGATTAGTTGGAGAGATAAAACCTGGAGGTTGTCTAACATAGACTTCCTCTTTGATGTCTCCATTGAGAAATGCACTTTTCACATCCATTTGGTAAACCTTGAATCCTTTGTGAGCTGCATAAGCAAGGAATATTCTTATGGCCTCTAGCCTTGCCACTGGTGCAAAGGTCTGGTCATAGTCTATCCCTTCTTCTTGAGAATAACCTTGAGTAACTAGCCTTGCCTTGTTCCTTACAATAACTCCTTGATCATCCAACTTATTTCTGAACACCCACTTTGTTCCAACAATTGAGTGATCCTTAGGCCTTGGTACTAGCTCCCAAACTTTGTTCCTCTCAAATTGATGTAGTTCCTCTTGCATAACAATGATCCAGTGTGGATCTTGTTCTGCATCATGAATGGATTGAAGCTCAACTTGAGATAAAAAGCAGGTGTGCATCAGGTTCTGGTTGACCTGATTTCTGGTTTGCACACCAGCTGAGATGTTTCCAATCACTTGGGAGATTGGGTGATCTCTTGTTGTTATTAAATCAACAGGGGATGTTTATTATTCACCAACCTGTGTTGTTGTTTCCTCTTGTTGAACAACAACTAGCTCTTCAAAATGGTTTTCTCCAAGATGTTGGACATCAAGATGTTGAGTATCCTCTTCATATTCACTGATTTTAGCTCTTTGTTGGATAGGTGGATGTACTGAATCCTTTCCTATAATGTGTAACCTGTCCAAATTTTCTGAAAGTGAGTGTACCTGCAATGGTTCTATGGTAGAAGTAGACTTCTCTTTGTAACACATGTTAGTCTCATCAAAAGATACATGAACAGATTCTTCAATTTTAAGAGAAGTTTTATTATAAACCCTATACGCTTTACTGATCATGGAGTATCCCAGAAACACTCCTTCATCAGCTTTAGCTTGGAATTATGCTAAATACTTCTTGTCATTATTGTGAATATAAGAAATGCAGCCAAAAAATTTTAAATAGTCTACTTTAGGTTTCTTCACTTTGAGCAATTCATAGGGAGTCTTGCCCTTATGTTTATGTTTCAAACTTCTATTCAACACATGGCTGGAGGTGTTCACTACCTCTGCCCAAAAAGATAGAGGAAGGTGAGCATCTTTCAACAATGTAGTAGCAGATTCAATTAGGGTTCTATTTTTCCTTTCAACTACCCCATTTTGTTGAGGAGTTCTAGGAGCTGAGAAAGTATGCCTGATCCCTTCACTCTGAAAGAACTCTTGCATGATAAGAGAATCAAACTCTGTCCCATGATCACTTCTTATCAGGGCAATATGAAGATTGAACTCAATTTGTATGCATTTGAGAAAATCTGTCAAACATTTAAAGTTATCAGACTTCTTCCTCAGAAAGAATACCCAAGTGAATCTAGAGAAGTCATCTACAATCACTAAAGTGTAAGATTTCCCTCCTAAGCTTTGTACTGTAATGGGTACAAAAAGATCCATGTGTAACAGATACAAAATCCTGGGTGAATCACTCTTATTAAGTGACTTAAAACTGTTTTTAGTTTGCTTGCCTAATTGACAAGCCCTGCAGAGTCCTTCCTTCTTGTAGGGGCCAGAAGGTAGTCCTCTAACAAGGTTTTCCTTGGACAACCTAACAATGGTTCTAAGGTTTAAGTGTCCTAGTCTCTTATGTCATAAATAATTTGGTTTGCAGACTGAATTAAATAAGCAGATATCTATGTTGGTTGAAATAAAATCTACAAGATAAATGTTACCTTTCCTTTTACCTGTTAATACTGTTGTGTTATCCTCTGACTTGATCTGGCAAAAGTATTTGATAAATGACACTTGATATCCTTCATTACAGAGTTGACTGATGTTGATTAGGTTGAGCTTCAGTCCTTCCACATAAGTCACCTTCTTGAATGTGACTGAGCCAATCTGAACAGCACCATATCCTTTTGTTTAACCAAAGTTTGAATCTCCAAAGATCACTTTGGGTCCAAGTTTGGCTTTGAAGGATGTGAGATTGTCCTTACTCCCTGTCATGTGCTCTGAGCACCCACTATCCAGATACAATTGTTGGTTCATTGCTGGATAGGTCTTCACCTGCACATAAACAATTTTTATGTTTTTGACCCAGTTTACCTTGGGTCTAGGTTGATAACCTTAAAATTAAGAAATGAAAGACATCCCTGGCTGACTTTTATATCCTTCGGGATGGTATCTCTTAGGAGGTACTATCCATTCAGTATAAGGGTTGAAGCTTTGGGATGAGGGACTTTTAGGATTGACTTGAGATTTACATCTGAAAGAAGGTTCAAATCTCTGAGCTCCGTTCGACGATCGTCGACCTGAGTTCGACGATCTTGGGTCAGATCGTCGAGCTCCATTCGAAGATCGACTATACCAGAGTTCAGAGTTCAGAAGTCGTCGATCTGAGTTCGACGATCCAGCCATGGATCGCCGAGCTCTGTTCGACAATCGTCGAGCTCTGTTCGACGTTTTCTGTTGAACTTGATTTTCCTTAGGTAAATCTGGATTCTTCCTAGCTACCACTACAACACCCTTTCCTTTATCAGAGATAAATTAAATTGGGATTGTTAATACTATAGGTTGGCTGGATGAAGCACCCAAGCCCAGTGTACTGTTAAATCTTGAGTTCACTGTGCTTGTAATGTCCATCAGTCTGATGCTTCTCCCATTAAGGGATTCTTCAAACTGCTTGGCCTTGGATAATTCACTTTTCAGTGCAGCTATCTCCTCCCTATAGCACTCTAACTCCTCAGAGAGTTTGAGGTTATTTGATTTTAGGACACTGTAGTCAGATAATTGATTTCTGAGAGAGATTATCTCTTTCTCAGACCTTAGCAAATCTAAACACAGTGTCTTAAATTGAATTTTAAAGTCCTCAGAAGTAAAATCAAAAGAGTTTATTACCTCATCCTCTTCAGATCCAGTTTCAGCTTCAGAATCAGACTCTTGTTCTACATCAAAGTTTTGCTGGGAGGCATTGATTGACATCATGCAGAATTCTTTTTCCTCAGCATCATCCTCATCATCACTTGAGCTGGATGAGGCTTCTGATTCTTCTTCAGTGTCACTCCAGCTTTCTGCAACAAATCCCTTCCTTGTATGTTTATTTTTGTTGGATGAGGATCTATTGCTGTTGTTCTTTCTGAAGTCTTTGTCTCTTCTTCTCTCATTTCTGTCCTTCTTGTCCTTGTTTTTATTCTCTGGACAGTAAGGCAAAATGTGGCCTGGATTCTTGCATCCAAAGCAGATGATTTCTTTGCTGTTGGACCTATAATATATAGGCTTCTCATGCCCTTTGAATGACTTCCTTCTTGAAGTTCTTCATGGCCATCTTATAGAATCTTTTGGCCAGTAGACTTAGGAGCTCATCATTTCCTGTAGCTTTGTCTTCAGGCTCCTCTTCTGTAGCTTTGAAGGCTATGGTCTTCTACTTTCTGATGATTGGAGAAGTAGCCTTTTGTTCTTCTTCCCTATTCTTGATGAGCAGCTCATAAGGTTTGAGCTTGCCCAGAAGAGCCTCTGTGGTAATTTCACTTAGGCGTCTGGCATCTTTAATTGGCATGATCCTTGAATCCCAAGTGCTGGGGAAGCACATTAGGATCTTGTCATTGAGTTCAGTGAGTGTGATTTCCTTGTCCAGTGACTTTAACTCACTGACTATCAGACTGAGCCTGGTGTACATGTCTGCAACTGATTCAGCTTCACCTTTCTTGAAGTTCTCATATTGGGATATGAGATGAGATCTCCTGTCCTTTCTTTCATCAGCAGATCCTGATACAATTTCTGAAAGCTTATCCCATATGTCTTTAGCTGAGCATCATTCAGATACCTTCTGGAATATCTCATCAGACATAGTCTGAGCAAGAATATTCATGGCCTTTGCATCTGCAGATTTCCACTTCTTTATTTCAGCATCTGTTCCTGAGGGAGGTGGAACAACACTTGTGCTTGTGGTCTCTGGAGGTCTTCGACACACTGTCAAAACAGAATTGAAAATATCCTCATCAATAAAATTCATGTATAATCTAATCCTTGCCTTCCAAAGTGCATACTTTGAAAGATTGCACACTGGAGGTCTGGTGCTAGCATAGTCTTTGTTCTGTACCATGTCTTTATATAAAATTAAATATAATGAAAATAACCCTCTTAAAGGATTGATCTTATCAAGGATCTTCTGGTTCAGGTGTTAGCCTGTATGAACAACCAACCTCCCTCTGATACCAATTGAAAGTGAGAGAAAGATCTACCTTGACTCTAGAGGGGGGGTGAATAGAGTATTTTAAAATAATGTTTACAATTAAAAATTGTAAGGCAGTGGAAGATTAAGTTTTATTATATGTGTATTGTGCTTGTTGAAAAATAAAGTTAAAGCAAGAAAAAAGAATCACACAGCACACAACAATAACAAACACACAGCAACCAGAAGACACAAGGATCTATAGTGGTTCCCCAAAAACCTGGGTACATCCACTCTACTATCACCCTTGGTAGGAATCCACTGCAGGAAGAGTTGATCAGGTGTCCTGGGCACCAATGAGCTTTTGAAAAGGTGCTTAAAAACCAAACTAGATTTTTTGATAAGGTGTCTTGCCACCACTGAGTTTTGACAAGGCTCTCAGAATCAGATTCAAAACTTTTGAAGGGAGTTTTGATAACCCTTTTACAACAGGAAAAGAAAAAAGAAAAGGTGAAGTTGTCTTCTCTGTCTCAATCTCTGAGATAAGACTTAGTGGATTGATTATGTTGTCAAAGCTCCCACTGAGATGTAGAATAGTTCAGGAGTGGAAGCTTTGCTAGGGTGATAGGCCTTCAAAGGCTTCAGATCTCCAGCAGAAGATGATTTCAGCAGAGGCTGAAATATGAGTTGTCTGGAGTCTTTGATGTTGAAGCTATGAACACTTTTCAGTATGCTAATTTTCAATCTAACTCTTCAGGATTGATCACTTGATTTTTCTCTGAGTTGATCTGACTATACTGTGTATGTCTGTATTGAGCAATTCTTAATCTTGATCTGCTGTTGGATATATTATTCTCTGATGATCCTCTATCCAAGATAGCCGTTAGCAGTCATAAATGTCTTCCATAAATATTTTTTCTTCTAGAGGAAAGTCCAATAAACATTCTCTGAAAAATCCCTTGAAACTTGCTCCAGAATAAATGAAAACGGCTAACAAATCTCTTGAAATAAATGATGAGAGAATTTGAAAAACATTCCAAAGGCCGACTGAATTTGAATCCTTAAAGTCGTCGATCTCTCAGAAAAACGTCGATTTGAGCTCTACGATCGTTGAACTGAGCTCAGAGATTGGATTTGAACATCAGAAAGAAAACGTCAAACTGAGCTCTACGATCGTCGAACTGGGCTCAGCGACCTTAAGAATAAGTGAGGATAGATCGTCGAACTGAGCTAGAAGATCGTCGAATTGAGCTAGGTGACTTGGAAAATAGCAAAAGGCAGATCGTCGATCTGAGCTCGAAGATCGTCGACCGAAGTTCGACGACTTAGCAGATTTGAGCTCAGAGATCGTCGAACGGAGTTCGATGTTTCGTCGAACTGAACTCGATGAAAATTGTCTTTGTCTCAGCTCTAAGTCTTGATCTTTGAATGGACCTGGGGGCAGCTTCAAACCTAAGTTCTAAGCCCTAGACTCATTCTAATTTGACCTTTTCAACTATACATCTAGGTCAAACCAAATTCCTAAAAACATAGTGATCCTTGCCCAAATTAGTAATAGGGTGTTCCAACAGGCCCCCTCTGATTTTATGTGCTTAATGAATAGAGTGTTCAAAGATTTCTTTGACCGTTTTGTGATTGTGTTCATATATGACGTTCTCGTGTATTCCCACTTGTGTTGAGGAGCATTCTCAACACTTGCGCTTAGTTTTGTCAACCCTGAGAGAGCACAAACTCTATGCCAAGCTGAGTAAGTGTGAATTCGGGTAACTCCAGGTTTCCTTTCTGGGCAATGTTGTAAGAAAGGACGGTATCTCCGTAGACCCGACCAAGGTTTTTGCTGTGATGGAATGGAAAAGACCTTCTACACTTAAGGAGATTAGGAGCTTCTTAGGTCTATCCAGCTATTATAGAAGATTCGTGTAAGGGTTCTTTATGTTGTCTGCTCCTCTAACTAGACTTACACAGAAGAACACTGCATTCATTTGGAGCGATAAGTGTGAAGAAGCTTTCCAAGAATTGAAGAAGAGATTGTGTACTGCTCCAATTTTAACTTTTCCTACTAAAGCAGTTAAGTATGTTGTGTATGTGGATGCATCACACATTGGACATGGTTGTGTTTTGATGTAAGAAGGAAAGGTGATCGCGTACAGTTAAAGGCAATTGAATATTCATGAAAGAAACTATCATACGCATGATTTAGAGTTTGCAGCTGTAATTTATGCGCTGAAGCTTTGGAGACATTTACTGTATGGTATGCTATGCAAGATCTACATAGACCTTAAGAGCATGAAATACGTCTTCACTCAAAAGGAGTTAAATCTGTGCCAGCGTAGGTGGTAACAATATGTGGATGATTAGGAAGTGGAGATCCTGTATCACCCGAGAAAGGCTAACGTAGTTACCGATGCTTTGAGGAGGAAGACCGCCATAATCTACAATCTATCTGTGCAGTCCCTGGTGGAAGAAATCTTATTGATGGACATTGAAGGTTGGAGTAGTACCGTGACTGCTAGTTTGGAAACAAAAGAGCCCTCTTGGATTTCCCTTATCAGAGTACACAAGGGGGATGACCCTGATTTATTGCATCTCTGAAATAGAAGTGAGAAGGGAGAGCTACCTAATTTTTCTTTTGATGAGTTAGGTACTCTGAAATATTGGGGTAGATTTTGTATTCCCGCTTTCGGTGACATTCGAGCTAAGATTTGCAATGAAGCTCGTGGTTCTAGTGTTGCCTAACATCCTAGTTCCACCAAAATGTATAAAGATCTAAAGCAAATTGTTTGGTGGTTTAGAAATCCTAGTCCTTGTCTTTTCTCCTATCTTTTCGTTCCTTCTTGTCCTTATTCTGATTTTCTGGACAGTCAGGCATAATATGGCCTAGTTTCCTGCATCCAAAACAGAATTTTTCTTTATTATTTGACTTGTCATACCTTGGCTTCTCATGCCCTCTGGATGACCTCTTTCTGAAATTTTTCCTGACCATCTTATAGAATCTTTTGGCCAGCAAACTCATCAATTCTTCATTGCCTGTGACCTTGACTTCAGGCAAATCTTCTGTAGCTTTGAATGCTATGGTCTTCTCCTTTTTGATGGCTGAAGAAGCAGTCTTTTGTTCTTCCTCTCTGTTCTTGATGAGCAGCTCATAAGACTTGAGCTTGCCTAACAAAGCTTCAGTAGTAATCTCAGTTAGGCTTCTGGCATCCTTGATTGGCCAGATCCTTGAGTCCCAAGTGCTAGGGAAGCACATTAGAATCTTGTCATTTAGTTCAGTTAGAGAGATCTCCTTGTCCAGTGTTTTTAGTTCACTGTCTATTAGGCTGAGTCTGTTGTACATGTCAGCCACTGATTCAGTTTCTCCTTTCTTGAAGTTCTCATATTGGCTTATGAGATGGGATCTCCTGTCCTTCCTTTCATCAGCAGATCCTGAGACAATTTCAGATAACTTGTCCCATATCTCTTTTGCTGAACTTCATTTAGCCACCTTTTGGAATATCTCATCAGACATGGTCTGAGCAAGGATATTCATAGCCTTTGCATCTGCAACTTTCCATTTCTTTATTTCTGCATCTGTTCCTGAAGGAGGTGGAATAACACTTGTATTTGTGATCACTGGGGGTCTTTGACAAACTGTCAAAACAGAATTAAAAATGTCCTCATCAATAGAATTCATGTAAAGCTTAATCCTTGCCTTCCAAAGTGCAAACTTAGAGAGGTTGCACACTGGAGGTCTGGTGCTAGCATAATCTTTGTTCTGTGCCATGGTTTTGTATGAAAATAAATATAATATAAAAAGTAATAACTATCCTCTATAGAAGGTTTATCTTATCAAGGATCTTTTGGTTCAGGTGTTAGCCTGTTCAACCAATCTGTTGAAGATTCAGATGTTGAATAACCAACCTCCCTCTGATACTAATTGAAAGTGAGGAAAAGATCTACCTTAAATCTAGCGGGGGGGGGGGGGGGGGGTGAATAGAGTATTTTTAAAAAAGTTTACAATTAAAAATATAAAGTAGTGGAAGACTTAATTTATGTATATGTGTAAGGTGCTTGTGATGAAATAAAACTAAAGCAAGAACTAAGAAAACACACAGCCACAGCAATGTCAAACACACAGCAACCAAATGACACAAGGAACTATAGTGGTTCCCCAACAACCTGGGTACATCCACTCTTCTACCACCCTAGGTAGGAATCCACTGCAGGAATAGTTGATACGGTCTCCTGGGCACCAATGAGCTTTTGATAAGGTGATCAAAAATCAAAACTACATTTTTTGATAAGGTGTCTTGCCACCACTGAGTTTTTACAAGGTCTCAGAAACCAATCTCAGAACTTTTGAAGAGAGTTTTGAAAAACCCTTTTATAGGAGGGAAAGGAAAAAAGAAAGAAAAAGTTGAGTTGTTCTTCTCTGTCAACAGTCTGAGAGAAGACAAGTCGAAGATGAAGCTAAAGCTCCCCTTGAGATCTATAAAGGTTCAGGAAGGTGAGCTTTGCTAAAGTGATAGGTCTTCAGGTGATTCAGATCTCCAGCAAAAGATGATTTCAGCAGATGCTGAAATGTGTGATGTCTGGAGTCCTTGATGTTGAAGCTTTTGAACACTTGAGGATTTGGAGGAGCAGATGATTTCCTTAACAGAAAACTTTCTTGTGTTCTTGAAGATTTTGATTCAGTGAATCTGTATGTTCCAGAAGATGAGTTCTTCTGTAACTCTTTTTCTCAATCCAATGATCCTGTATATCTCTTGCCTATCTTGTTGTATTGATCTGTTGTATTGATCTGTTATATTGTCAAAAACATATTCTGTAGGAGTATATCAGATTCTGACTTAGATGGCCATTACTCAGTCATAAATGACTTCCATAAATGACAACTATCTCTGGGGAAAGTCCTAAGTAACATTCCTTTTAGCCTTCCTTGAAACTTGCTCCAGATTGCTTGAAACGACTACCTAATCCTTTGCAATAAATGCAGGAAATAACTCTGAAAGAATTCCAAAACTATTCTTGAATTTGAATTCTGAAAGCGTCGATCTCTCACAAAAATCGTCGACCTGAGCTCAGATATTGTCGACCTGAGCTCAGAGATTGGATTTATACTAGAGACAGAAAACATCGACCTGAGCTCTACGATCATCGAACTGAGCTCAGCGACTTGGAAAATAACTGAAGACAAAACGTCGATCTGATCTTGAAGATCGTCGGCCGGAGTTCGATGACTTGCAGAATTGAGCTCAGAGAACGTCGAACTGAGTTCAACGTTTCGTCGACCTGAGCTCGACGAAAATTGCCTTAGTCTCAGCACTGAATCCTGATCTTTGAAAGGTCTCAGGGGTAGCTTCAAACCTAAGTTATAACCCTTAGACTCATTCTAATTTGACCTTTTCAACTATACAACTAGGTCAAACCAATTTCCTAAAAACATAGTGATCTTTGCCGAAATTTGTAATAGGGTGTTCCAACACAATGATGTTGTGGTCTTTTTGTTTAGGAACCAATTCCCAGACCTTGCATCTTCTAAACTAATTAAGCTCCTCTTGCATAACATTAATCCAGTGTTGGTCTTGGATAGCTTCTTCAAATTTATTTGGCTCCAGTTGAGATAGAAAACTTGAGTGCACAACTGTATTCAGATTTCTACTTCTGGTTTGCACTCCATGTCTTAGATCACCAATTATCTGATCTGCTGGATGATTCTTTTAGATGTCTTACAGCTAGAGGAAGACTTTATTCTGGCTAAAAACCTCTAGTTTCTTCATTGTGCTGCACCTCTTGGTTGTCATCAGCTTCTAGAGAGTCTTATACACCCCTTGGACAGTAGCCATCATTTTCCAATACTTCATCTGCAGTTGAGCCTTCTGCAATAGAAAGCTTGTCCAATCTATTGCTTATACCTGTTGGACTGCATGAACTACATAGCAACTCACTGTTGATTAATCTTATTTCATCAAACACAACATGTACAGATTCTTCTACAACCTGAGTAATCAAGTTGTAGACCCTATAAGCCTTACTATTATTGCTGTGCCCAACAAATATCCCATCTTGGGATTTCGCAGCAAACTTAGTTAAATAAGACTTGCCATTGTTAAGGATATAACACTTGCAACCAAAGATTCTAAAATAGGATAGATTTAGTTTTCTACCTTTCATGATCTCATAGGGAGTCTTTTTATGGTACTTAGTGATAGAAGCCCTGTTGAGTACATGACATGCAGTGTTTACTGCCTCAGCCCAGAAATATTCTGGGAGAGAAGTGTCACTCAATAGAGTTCTACCAGCTTCAATCAATGTCCTATTCTTTCTTTCAACAATACCATTTTGCTGAGGTGTTCTAGGTGAGGAGAATTCTTGAAAAATCCCAAACTCTTCACACAATCTTGTCATACTTTCAGATTGAAATTCAGTGCCATGGTCACTTCTGATTTTGACCACTGTACTGTCCAGTTCATTCTGAATTTGTCTGACAAAACTGTGTAAAACACTTGGAGTTTCAGATTTCTATCTTAGAAAGAACACCCAGGAATATCCAGAATAGTCATCTACAACCACAAAAGTGTAGACCTTCCTACCTAGACTATGAACTGGAATAGGACCAAAAAGATCCATATATAAGAGGTATAGACACCTCACTGAATCCTTGTTTTCAAGGCTATGAAAGGAGGATTTTATCTGCTTGCCCTTTTGATAAGGTGAACATATCCCTTCCTTTATACACTTAACTTGAGGACCATTCCTCACTAACTCTTTACTAAAGAGTTGGCCAATTATCTTGTAGTTAAGATGAGCCAGCCACTTGTGCCATTTGACACAATGAGATGCTTTCTCATCAGCAATAAGACAAATAGGAGAACCTTTGTTCTCACCTGCAAAATCAAGACAATAAACATTTCTCTTTCTATACCAAGTCAATATGACCTTTTGATTACTTGACCTTCTGATATGACATCCATTCTTAACAAATGAAATGTCATATCCTAGATCACTCAGCTGACTTATGCTTAAAAGGTTGTGTTTCAAACCTTTTACATAAGCCACTTGAGTGATGGTTATTTGGTTGGAAAGATGTTACCAAATCCTTTGATGATTCCTCTTTCAGATCCACCAAAGATTACTTTAGGCCCATCCTTGATAGATGTGTACTTTTTCAGTAAACCCTTTGTTCCAGTCATGTGCTCGGAACATCCACTGTCCAAGTACCATATAGGGGCATGGCAACTTGGACTTTCCTGCAATATAGAATTACCTTCCCTTAGAACCCAAGTAAGTATTGGGTCCTTGGTTCAAGTTAGCACCATTCATATAAAAAATACCAGCAGCTCTTCTAACTGGTAGACTGTTGTTCTTCCTGACACTTATGTTATGCCAGCAGTCTAAGGCAAAATGGCCTTTCTTGTCATAGCACCAGCCATCATACTTGTTGTATCTAGGTCTAGATACAATTTTTACAGAAGAATTTCTGTTCTTTGCTGGTGCTGCTGCAACTACACCAACTGGTTTCTTATAACCATGGGGTTTATGAACATGGGCTGACTTATTGGCATTAACACCCTTATTATTCAGAACATCAGTCTTATTATGACCATGAATGTTTTCAAGATCATACTTGTTAGAAGGCTCATGCACCTTTCTAAAAGCTACAGGGACTTTAAAATTCAATGGCTGAACTGGTACTTTGCCCTTTCTCTCGAAATAAGCAGCCCTGGTGTTACCTTTATAAACTATTCCAGCGTTACCCTTTTGAGCCACAAACTCTTTTATTAAGGGTAAGACTGATTTTGGCTTAGAGTAACTAGCCACCAAATCTTTCTCTACTTGAAGTCTGACTTCCATACTTTTAATTAGATCATTTTTATATGTGATTGTACCCATCTGAATAACTGTAATAGTTTTTAGCTTGGTAACCTCATTCATTTGTTGATCAAATTCTTTCTCTAAACAAGATGTAGTCATCTTAAGATCTGCAATTTCCTTAGCCTGATTTTTGGCAAGGTTTTTGCTTTTCATAAGTGCCTGCAATAAGTCCCCATATTCATCTATCAACTGATGAATATCTCCTTCAGATTCTGATCCATACTTATCACTTGATGAAGATGAATCTGACTCTGAACCAGTACTATAATCAGAAATTCTAAAATTACTTTGTACCTTGCTTGGACCAGGCTGATCCTTGCACTTATTATCTTCTGATTCAGCCATCAGTCCCATGCATAGATGGTCTTCTTTTTCATTGATGGAGTCCAGCAATTGCATAAACTCCTTTTCTTCACTAGCTGCATACAGTCCAATGTATGCTTCAGCTTCAGATTTTGACTCTGAGGAGGATTGATCTATAAGACTCTTCTCCTTCTTAGCAACAATGGATTTCTCCTTCTTGCCCTTTTATTGAGTCTTCTTTCTGTCTGCTGACTCCTTTCTCTTTTATGGACACTCATCCACCACATGTCCTGGCCTATTGCAGCAATAACAAACAATTTTTGATGTTGTAGCGTTGCTGGGCTTAGACCTGCTCCTTTCCTTTCTTGATGATTTTCTCTTTTGATAATAGTCATCAACTGGCTGTGATGTGGAGGGCCTTGACTTCCACTGCTTCTTCTTCAAGAACCTCTGAAACTGCCTTGTAAAGGCAGCAAAATCTGCATCTGAATCACTGCTATCTGTGTTCTGATTTTCTTAATTTGCTGAGATAACTTCAGCAACTTCCTTAGGAGGTGATGAAGAAGTCCTCCTGCTCTTTCTAGTGGCTTCAACCTTGAAGGCCACTGACTTTTCTCTATGCTCTCCTTTTGTATTTCTTTATTCCTCCTTCCAAGCCATTAGTTGCATTTCATATGATAGCAACTTTGCAAATAAGGTTGGAGGAGAAATGTCAGCTAGTTTGGCCACTTCTCTAATGGCACAAATCTTGGTATCCCAATCCTTTGTCAAGGATCTTAGGAATTTATCATTCAGCTCATAAGTACCGAAGACCCTTCCATAGGACATTAGTTAATTCACTATCCTGTAGAATTTCTTGTAGCATTCAGATATGCTATCAGACTTCCCTTTTCTTAAACTCTCATATTCTTGATTGAGCATAGACTTCCTATCTTGTCTAACTTCTTCAGAACCCTCCATATAGACAATCAAGGTGTCCTATATTTCCTTGGAGGTTTTGTAGTGAATCAAATTTTGGAAAGTAGAATCATCTATGGCACTCACTATGATATTCTGAGCTCTCTAATCCATAGTTATAAATATAAAATCATCCTTGGTCATTTCAGAAAAATCTTTAGGAGTTCTTTGATTTGCATCTAGAGTAGACACATTCATTGGGATATATGGACCTTCTTTTACTGTTATATATATCCTTGGGTCAGAGGCCTCCATAAACAATCTAACCCTTTCTTTCCAGATTCCAAAATTATCTTTCCTGCAGATGGGTAATTTCATTAACCCTAATTACTTGTGATTCTCTCCGGAACCCATTTTCTTGATTCTTAATTCTGCCTTAGGGATCTAACTCAGATTGTTAAGTCCTTCTTTGAGTAACCTCCCTCTGATACCACTTTATAGTTTTACTTTCAAGACTACCTAAACACTTAGAGGGGGGGGGGTGAATAGGTACTTTTCCTTGATTCAACTTAAGGCAAAATATAACTATAATTATTTGAATAAATCAGAAATAACTAAGCTAAAATAACACAGCAATCACAAACATACACACATCACAGATTGCACATAGATTTATAGTGGTTCCCCAAGGTCTGGGTACATCCACTTTCCCCCTTCACCTATCTAGCAGTATGCTAGAGTTGGCATAACTTCTTCCGTTAACTCAGATCCTCAGATCCTATAGCTCAGAATCCAGAAGGATTTCCACAACTAAGGCTAACAAGCCCTACCTCAGCCTTGCCACAAGGCCTACAACTCAGAGAATACCTTCTCCTACAACTCAGTCTAACAAGCCCTACCTCAGTCTTTCCTGAAGGCCTACAGCTCAAAGAATACATTCTCCTACAACTCAGGCATAAACAGCCCTACCTCAGAGAATAAATCTCCTACACTCAGCCTTTATAAAATAGGCTTACAACTTAGATCTATGAATAGATCCTACTTAATTTGATAAGGAATTTTGTAATCTCTTACCCCATTTGAGAGAGAAGGGATAAGAACTTTCTTGATCAGCTTCTTGAAGAGGCTGATGGCTGAAATCAACTTGATCTTAGCTTTCTTCAAAGCTTATTGAATCTAAACTTAGTTGGGTTGATTTCCTTTGAAAAAAACTGACTGGCAGCTTCCTTCTTAGACTTCTGAAATAGATCTGAATCTCCTTGACAGATTAGTTAAGTATCTGCTTCTTGGGAGACCTGTGAATGTCTCCTCCTTATCTTGAAATAGCTGGATCTCTCTCTATCCAAATCTCTTGAAGATACTTCTGAATTCTTGATTGAATTCCACTTAGACAGAATCTGAATAGTAAACTACTTCAGATCGTCTTCTTAGATCTTCTCACGAAGATCTTCTTCTTTGTTACTTGCACTTTCTTGATCAGAGAATAATCTCTAATTGTGTTAGTGGTGATAATACTTCTTCTCTATGTTTGTTGTTGATATTTTTCTTCTTCTGAATCCATCTATTTATAGACTTCATCCTTGGTAACCAGCTGATCCGGTTTAAAACTAACTTCTGTCAAGTCTGACAGCTTCAATAAACCTGTCATAACCCACAGCTGTCAAGTCTTCAAACACTTCTTGTGCCTTTGACTCTGTCAGCAAAGCGTCGAGTCTGTCTGCCATAAAGTGTCGAGGCCATCTGCCAATATGTGTCGACACAAGTGACTTAAGTGTCGACACAGCCTTTGGTGATGTCGAAAAAGCTGCCTTGATGTCGACATAGCTTCTTGATACTGCACCTTGAGAATGTGTCGACACTGATTATTTGTGTCGACACAAACACTTCACAATTCATCAGCAATCAACTTAGTCTAGACTAAGCCGTGTGTCGATACAAGTCCTGTGTGTCGACACAGTTGATGTAGACTCAAAACATAGTTTGTGTCGACACTGCCTCCAGGTGTCGACACAGTTGTTGTCGCCTCTGCCTCTGTGTGTCGACACTACCTCCCGGTGTCGACACAGCCGATGTCGACTATAATCTTCTGTGTGTCGACACTGCCTCGCGGTGTCGACACAAATCCTCTGAAGTGTCGACACATCTATTTCCAAGTGTCGACACAATCTTACTGAAGTGTCGACACAGCTTCTTCAGGTGTCGACATATGGACTTAGAATATTTTTCCTGCATTCTAGCACATTCTTAACCTACACATATAAACTCAAAATAACATCAAATACACCCTGATGTATATCATTGAGCTAAGTGAGGCTTCTCAAAATCAGGTAGACATTTTCCAACGTACCCATCAAAGAGGAATGACGAACGACGCACGCTGAGATGACGAAGTAAAAGATCTAGGGCACACACATAGTGGTCAGCCGACTAGATTTTAAAGAAACTAGGCTGGCGCACGACCGGTGGTTGTGCGCTGTTAAATAGTGCGCACGACCAGTAGTCGTGCGCGGTGATATTTTTCGAGCGCCCTATTTTACAGTTAAACTTACACTGCTGACCACATAGGTGCACCATAAAGCTCGTCATGCAGCTGGGCTACCATAACCATTTTGACAGATAAATTTAACAACAATTCAAACTTAAAACAAAAAGTACATATATTTAAAACAAAAGAAATACTAACCTAGATAACTGATGGGTTTATTGTCTCCCAACAGGACTTATTCAAGAACCATGCCCCCTCTTAGCTGATGGGTGTATGCAATTTGAAGTGCACGGGCAGTTGTTCAAGTTCACATTTCGATAGCAGGGACTGAATTGGTAACAGAACAAATACGCACCTGCATGTGTAGTTATACCTACCTTGAACATAGGGCATGGGTTGATTAAATTTTATGAAGCTTGACGAGTCTGATTCCACCTGCACCCTATTTCCATCAATGCTAGGTTGTATTACAAGCCCTTGCATTAAGTGGACCGGTTCCACAATGTTGTCCTGTAGAAAAGTAGGCTCGAGAGCGGGGTAAGGAAATAAATTAGAAGAATGACTAAAAGTAACCATAATCTTGGGGATGATCCCGGTGTCATCTCCCATCAGTGGAATTGTGGGTGGTTCTATACAGCTATTTAGGCTTATGCGAGAATGTGCTAGAGCTGCATAAGCCTCGTCCTCGCCTTCGACTTCCTTACCTTGGACTGAGGCAGCAACCTCGTCAATTCAAATGTCCTCCTCGACTGGATCTAGCATAATGCTACAAACACCATCATCTCCTTGCGAATCAACCTCCACAACAGTGCCAAAAACAGAAAAAATGTTATGCAGGGTAGAGGATAAAAGAGCAGTGCTCGCAAAAAGTCAAGCACAGGCTCTTCACTACTAACAGACTCTATACAAGATAACGTATTTTCATTAGGAGTAAATACATTCATGACAGGGTCGATATCGACAAATGTATCTTTGCAAATACAAGCATTGCTCCCTTCAAAATCTAAAGGTGGCACTAGTACGTACCCAGATAACGAAGGGGTGATGCAAGTTGATGGAGTGGAGACAATCCGAATGTCCGGTTTATAATCCTCCTCCAACTATGCCAAATAAGTAGCACACTCTTTCAAAGAGTGATCCAAACTCTGACAAAATAAACACTTCCTAGCCGGCATTTTCGGTACAATGGGTACTAATGCTGAAAAAAGGTAGTATGGCAAAGGAGGCACGGATGAGTAGCTAACTGGCTTTTGTTTAGCATATTGAGTACCAAATGAGGTTGGTGCTCCATATGTAGATCCTTGAGTGTCGTGGCTACCAGACTCCTTAGGAAATCTATCACTTGCATTAGAGATATCTCCACACCAACAACAACGGATATTAAAGCTGGCCCACATTGCAGAGATCACAAAATTCAAGGAATAAACTACCTTGCATAGATTCTCAACAACAGTATAACAATTCCATCCCACATAAAAATCCAAAAGTAGACTGGAATAAAACAAATTCAAAACAAGCAACTCTATCGTAACTCTCTTAACACAACACAATCAATAATACGCATGCATTCCCCGATAATGGCACCAAAAACTTGATACGTTACTGGCAAGTGTACTAGTCCCTGTCAAGTAATAATTTGGGAATAACTTTCCCGAATGTCGATCTCAATGGAATGCAGGAAGGGTACTTGATAGTGTCGTGTGAAGATCATCACTAAGAGTTAAAATAAACAATAGTGGGGTGTTGAAATCGGAAAATCGGTCTCTGTGGAGTTCGACCCTTAATGAAAGGGGTGGTCGCGCACCTACTCTGCTCTTGCAAGAAAATGACAAGAAAGTGAAGAACAAAGGACTAGACCAAGGGCCCGGCGCGGAGGTCCCACCACACACCCAGAAGATCTTAGAGAGCTTCCCCTCCTTAGCCAATTGCCGAGCTAAGGTACCTCAGAAAGCGCTAGGAGACCCTAGAATTAGTAAGCCTGCCTTTCTGAGGTACCCCTTTGGTCCTATTTATAGAAAACTGAAAACGGCCTGCAAATAGCCTATCTCTGCTGGTCTGAAATTACTGAAAGCCCTCAGGCTGGCCTGCCAAAAGCCAAACTGCGCTGTTACGAGAGGCTAGTGGAAGACCATTGGGGGCGGGATGGCCACTGGATCCCCTACTCGTCCAGGGCGGCGAGAGCTCGATGGGGCTGGCACTCGCCGATTCTGCTCGGCCAATGGTGAGTGCGAGCTCGCCTGGCGAGTAACTCCGCTTCGGCGAGTGTGGGATCGGCCCTTGCCCCCTGACGAGTAAGCGACTGGGCTCATCTCCAAGAACCCTGAGCTCGCCCCGACGATCTTCGAGCTCGGTACGACGATTTGCCGAGCTCGAGCTCGGCAGAGAACCCTGCTCAGTCGTGAGGCGGTCTGGACCGGCCGGTCTGACTTCCGCGGACCAACTCGGCAAATACGGGGTTGTACACAATCCCCACTCTTTGCGAGGTTGGGACAACCTCAGAAAGATACATCCAACCCCGCAGGATTCGGAGAGTTAGGGGAATTCATTGAAAATGAATCTTCTAGTAGGTCCCACGGATAGCTATATATATGCACCCTGCGCTCCTGACTGACCTTTTCCCTTCCTTGAGGTTTTTTAAGATGTCGCTTGCCAAAGAAGTCCTAGATGTACAACCCCATATTTGCTAGTAGAACCCAGGGGCTTCAATGGTCTGAGTGGGGCTAGCCTCAGGCTAGCCTAAGGGTAAATTAGCAGAGTTCCCGATTCTTAAGGGGCTCCTGCCTAGCTATGGGCGAGACCCTTCTTGCCAGGATTCGAGCCTCAGGCTAGACGAGCTTCTGCCTTGAGGGAGCTCCCGCCCAGAGGTAGGCGAGAGGACACTGGGTGAGCCTTCAGCGGCATTAGCATTAAGACCACCACGGGCGAGAACCTTCTTGGTTGGAGCTCTCGCCAAGGTAGGTTTAATTGGGACCCGGCGAGAGCCTTCTCGGCCGGAGTTCTCGCCAGGTGGGTCCATGTGGTAGGGCCTGGCGCCCAGGAAAAGATTAATTTATTATTTCTTTATCCTCGGGCTCAATTACCTATATGCCCCTAGGATGACAGCGGGATTTAGCTATTGGCAGACATATCAGGGGTATTTCAGTATTTTCAGGTCAAGAGAAGGCTATAAAAAGACCCATAGGGGCTCTTTGGAAAGAGGGTTCTCATTTTACTCTCTAACTCCAGTGCTTTCTGAAAAGCTCCCAGTCCGGCTTTTGGTTTTGGAGGGGAAGCTCTCAGAGATCTTCAGGGTGTGAGGTGGGACCTCCCAGCTGATGCTTTGGGTCAGTCTTAGGACCTTAATAGCTAGTCAGGGGTCGATATTTGAGAGAAGTAGGCGTCGGTTGCACTTTGGTTTGTGAACAGTCGTTGAGGTCAATTTTGGCTTCAACAGTTCTGGTGCGGTGAGCGTGGAAGCAGTCGGTGCAAGAAAATCTTGAGTCGAGTCCCATGGCAGGAGGTGAAGGTGAAGGATCTAGCGCAGGAGGATCACCCACCCAGGGAGAAGAGGCGACAAGGAAGATGTTAGAGGATTTCAGGCGAGAGGTCATGTAGACGATCAGCTTGGCCTTCTCGGCAAGGAATGAGTGGGAGACTTCGCAGGCTCCTGTGGAGGCGGTTCCGCTGTTAGGCGAGAACGCCCCAGGGCAGCGCCCCGGGAAGGAAGTCCCAGTGGAGGCAGGCGAGAGGGATGTGGCTGCGCGGGAGCTTTTCCCAGGCCAGCGTCCCGGAAAGGAGGTTCCGGTGGATCTGGGCGAGAAGGAGGCGACAGTGCGGGAGCTCTTCCCCGGGCACGGTCTCGCGGATCGGTCCAGCCAGCTGAGGTCGCGGGACGGGCCCTCTCGCCAGGCAGGGGGCGAGACCCCTTTTAGTGAGCTCATCGTCTCGGCCCTAGTGCCAAAGGGGTTCAGGGAGCCGGATATGACCTACTACACCGGGAAGGATGACCCGGTTCAGCACGTGCAATGGTTTGAGGATGTGGTGTCGATAAGGCAGATGTCGGATGCCTTCAAGTGTAGGCTTTTCGCCATCACCCTGAAAGAGAAGGCCAGGGACTGGTTCCACTAGTTGCCGGCAAGCTCGATTTATAGTTTTGAGGACCTGAGCAGCGGTTTTCTGTTGAGGTTCTCGACTTCGAAGAAGCGGAAGAAGGAGGCTGAGTGCCTGTTTGCGGTGAGGCAGAAGCCGGAGGAGATGTTGGGTCATTATGTTGACCGGTTCCAAGAGGAGATTCTCCTAGTCCAGGAGGTCCCGGGGTATGCACTGATGCTTGCCTTCACCCTGGGGCTGAGGCCGGGCTTTTTTAGCATGGAGCTGAAGCGAGTGCCCCCTCTCTCTTTTGAGGAGCTCATGGAGAGGGCGGCAAAGGAGATAGACTTCGAGAGGGCAAACCCTGAGTTTGCGAGGAAGCTGGCCAGGTTGGAGGAGGATGATGTGACGGAGCCGACAATAGGGAGGCAGAGAGAAGTGAGAGAGCAGAGGGAGCCAAGGGAAGATAGGAGGAGGGAAGAACCCCGAGGGTAGGGACAGCAGCATGGGGGGCCAGGGAGCTGAACAACCGATTGGGTTGGAGGCCTCAGGAAGGCCGCCCCCAGGGCCAAGGGGGTTTTCAATGAAGAGATAACTTCCGGGAGCCGAGAAGACTCGAGCAGGGAGGATGGAGACAGGGACCGAGAGGTCACCCCCCACCACCGCAGGAGGCCATGGAGGTGGGGCGAGGAAGAGGAAGAAGAATTCGAGGAGTAGGGAGAAGAGGAGGAGGAGAAGGAAGAGGGGGCAGGGTGGCGTTGCCCTATTGTGACTTCCATCAGGAGGAAGGTCACGCAATGGCCACCTGCCCAGAATTTCTAGAGGTGAGGGAGGCCAGAGGAGCAGGAAGGCAAGACCCGCCTACAAGGATCTTCGAGGTGCAACACGGAGAGGCTGAGGATAGATGTGAAGATAGGGTTGATGTGGGAACCCGAGGGGGGATCAGAGTGATCCATGGCGGAGTGGGGATCGAGGCAACCGTCAAGGGGAGCCTTCAAACCATGTTCTGCAGAGTGGTCTCCTCGACCTCCCTAGCTCCCCTACCCCCAGAAGAAAAAATCACCTTCTCGTCCGCAGATATGACAGACTACGAAGACCCGTTCTGCGACGCACTAGTGATACAGACAGCGGTGGAGAACTTCACAGTCTCCCGGATACTGGTGGATAACGGGAGCTCCGTGAACGTGATCTTAAAAAAGGCCTTCGATGAGATGAGGGTGGAGGGAAAAAGGGTCCTGGCTTCTGATGGACCGCTTTTTGGTTTTTCTGGAGAGAGGAAGTTGGTAGAAGGGGGAGTGGGCCTGCATTTGAAGCTTGGGGGCGTCTCACGGAATTGTAGGTTCGTGATTGTAGACGCCCCAAGTAGCTACAACGCCATCTTTGGGCGTCCTCTCATCAGCGCCTTTCGCTGTGTCCCCTCCTCATTTCATCAATGCCTCAAGTTAAGCAACGGAGGGGTGCAGGCTAGGATCAGGGGGGACCCGAAGGTGGCAAGGTAGTGCTATGTGACGGCGGTAAACACAGTGTCGTGGATGGCTGAGGCGGAGGAGCTGGAGAAAGAGATGGCAGTGCAGGAAGGAGGTATAGAAGTAGAGGAGGCGAGCCCGCAGGAGGCGGAGGACTTGGTGATGGAGGAGGTAGCAGAGATGGAAGAGATGAGCCTGGAACAGGCAAGGGAAGGAGAGGAGAGGCAAGAAGAAGGCTTGGTGGAAGCAATGGGGGTTGAAGAGTTTGGAGGAGAAGAAGTTGAGCAGGAGGAGGCAAGGGTAGGATGGGAGCGGTCGAGGCTGGAGCCGGCCGAGGAAGTGATGGAGATGGAGGTACTCACCAGAGCGGGGCAAGTACAGAAGGTGCGAGTCAGCGGAGGCTTAAGCCTCGAGGACCAGGCGCGGATGCTAGGCTGCATCCAAAGCAACATCGACATCTTCGCTTGGAGCGCGGCAGACATGTCGGGTATCGATGCGGACGTAGCTTGTCATCGCCTAAACCTGGACCCGAGGACTCGCCCCATGTGCCAGAAGATGAGGGTCATCGCCACCAAGCTGGAGGAGCCCATCCGAGAGGAGGTTAGGAAGATTCTGGAGGCAGGCTTCATCTCGGAGATCCAGTATCCAGGCTGGATCTCCAATGTGGTAATGGTAAAGAAAGGGGAAGGAAAGTGGCGTATGTGTATCAATTTTTCCCTGTTAAATAAATCATGCCCCAAGGATTGCTATCCCCTACCTCGAATCGACGCGCTGGTTGATTCAGCCGTTGGTTTTTCTATTATGAGTTTTTTGGATGCTTTTTCAGGTTACCACCAGATCCGGATGCACCCTCCCGATGTCAAGGATGTCTCCTTCATCACGAGAGAGGGATGCTTCATCTATAAGATGATGCCCTTTGGATTGAAAAACGCAGGGGCAACATACCAACGCATGAAGGATCAAGTCTTTCGAGACCAAAGGGGGAAGAATCTAGAGGTCTACGTCGAGGACCTACTGGTCAAAAGCAAATGCGTGGATTCCCATTTGCAGGACTTGGAAGAAATGTTTGCCACCCTACGGAGGTTCAAGATGAGGTTGAACCCCTTGAAGTGCGTCTTCGGGGCCAGTCGCGGGAAGTTTCTCGGACACCTCTTGACTCCGGCAGGGGTAGAACCTAACCCGGACAAGGTGAAGGATATATTGTACTTGGAGTCACCTCGCAGCGCCAAGGGAGTCCAGCGCCTGACGGGAAAGTTGGTCGGGCTAAGCAGGTTCCTCTCTCGGTCCGGGGATAGGTGTTCTTTTTTCTTCAAAGTGCTCCGTAGTAATTAGGTGTTCGAATGGACGGTTGAATGCGAAGAGGCTTTTCAGGGGCTGAAGAGGCAACTCTCCCAGGCTCCGCTGCTCCAAATCCCCAAAGAAGGGGAAGACCTGGCCTTGTATCTCGGGGTGGGGTGGAGGTTGTGAGCTCCGTCTTGGTTAGGGAAGAGGGGAAGAAGTAGCTGCCCATCTATTACGTAAGTCCGAATCCTAAAAAAGGCGGAACTCCGCTACCCCATCCTTGAGAAGCTGGCTTATGCCTTGGTTATTTCGGCAAGGAAGCTCCGTCTGTACTTTCAAGCGCACTCGATTAGGGTGGTCACCGACCATCCTCTTCGCAAGATCTTCGAGGGGGTAGAGCACTAGGGAAGGCTAGCCAAGTGGTCTATCGAACTAAGCGAGTTCGACACCTCATTCGCCCCGAGGCTCTCCATCAAAGCTCAGGCCGTGGCGGACTTTCTGGAAGACTATGTCACAGAGGCTGAGAATGAGGAGTCGAAGCCCCATGAAGCATGGAAGATGATGGTCGATGGGGCCTCGGGAAGGCACTCCCTGGGAGGGGGTGTAGTATTGGTTAGTCCTCAAGGGGTTACCATAGAACAGGCGGTGGTTTTCCACTTCCCTGTTACCAATAATCAGGCGGAATATGAGGCTGTGATAGCCGGCCTTTGATTGGCAAGGGAATTGGAAATCCAGGATGTGGAGACCTTCACTGACTCGATGGTGGTAGCGTCACAGATCAGAGGGGAGTTTGAGGCTCGGGAGCCTACCCTCGTGAAGTATCTATCCAAGGTAAGGGCAATCATCGGAGGGTTCCGTTCCTTCTCTATTCAACACGTTCCCAGGGAGGAAAGCGCAGCAGCTGATCGGTTGGCAAAGTTTGGGCCTCGGGTAGGAGGGACCGTAACTGAACTTTTCCGACCAGCGATTGAAGAGGGGGAATCAATGGAGGTGGGTCGGCGATCCTCATGGGTGGACCCATTGGTGACCTTCCTTACCACAGGCAAGCTGTCAGAGGGGGTTAAGGAGGCAAAAAGCTTTAGGCGAAAGGCAGCCCACTACCTGATGTTGGAAGGGGGCTTGCACCGGAAGATGTTATCAGGGCTCCTCGCGAGATGTGTGACCGAGGAGGAGGTCCCGAGAATCCTGAAAGAGGTGCATTCGGGAGAGTGCGGCAGTCACTCGGGAGGAAGAACGTTGGAGGCAAGGGTGATAAGACAAGGATACTTCTGGCAGACCTTGAGGAAGGATACAATCGAGTTTGCAAAGAGATGTCTGAAATGTCAAGTACACGCCCCCCTCCATCTCTTACCGCACAAAGGCTTCGGAGCATCATGGCCCCATGGCCCTTCGCCATTTGGGGAATGGATCTGGTTGGACCCTTTCCTCCAGCTAGCGGGCAGAGGAGGTTCCTCCTAGTCATGATCGACTACTTCTCAAAGTGGCTGAAAATCAAGGCCCTAGCCAAGGTTACCTCCCAGGTCATCAGGAACTTCGTTTGGGGGGAAATCATATGCAGGCATGGGCTACCCCAAGCGATAGTGACGGATAACGGTCCTCAGTTTGCCAGTGAAGAGTTCATAGGCTTCTGCGCCCAACTGGGGATTGACCTCAGGTTTGCCTCTGTCCATCACCCCCGGAGCAACGACCAGGTGGAAGCGGCAAACAAGATCATCGTGAACTTGCTCAAAAAGAAGGTGGAGAACCTGAAGGGCAACTGGGTGGAGCAACTCCCATCCGTCCTGTGGGCCTTGCGAACAACTCCGAACACGGCCACAGGGGAGACCCCCTTCAAGTTCTCTCATGGGTGTGAGGTTGTCCTCCCGGTAGAGTTCGAGGTTCGGTCTCCACGGATCGCAGCCGCGGGTGAAGGAAGCGAAGCTTGGAGGTTGGAGAACGAGGAGGGATTGCGCCTCTCGTTGGATAAGGTGGAAGAGCTACGGGATGTTGCTGCCATCAGACAAGAAGAGATAAAAGGCGAATGGCCAGGTACTTCGATAAACACATCAGGGTTAAGCAATTCGCCGAGGGGGACCTAGTGCTAAAAAAGGTCGACACAGCAGGAAGGTCAGCCCTGAGGGCAAGCTCAACCCCAGTTGGGAAGGACCTTACATAATAGAGAAGGCTCTGGCTAACGGGGGTTATTACCTCCAGGATGTGGAGGGAAGGACCTTGAGTCACACCTGGAACGGTGATGACTTAAAACGTTTCTACCCTTGAAGGGAGAGAAGGTGTTGTAATATGGTGAATAAATATTATCATTTCAAAGTAGTCTTTTCAGAATGTTGACTCTCTAAAAAATGCTATCACAAGAATAGGTCTTTTCTACCCTAAAATGCTTTTGCTTTAACCGACTATGTCTCCCCATCTTGATGATAGAATAGGCCTGGTTGAAGGAATCTTCATCAACACCCCGAGCTCGGCTCGGCCCCAAGTAGACCCGCTGCGCAGGCTCTCATCTAGCTGGCAGGTCCGAAGGCACGCCTGTGGGGGAGAGGTTTGGCTTGATCTTCATCAACACCCCGAGCTCGGCTCGGCCCCAGGTAGACCCACTGCGCAGGCTCTCATCTAGCTGGCAGGTCTGAAGGCTCGCCTGTGGTGGAGAGGTTCGGCTTGATCGTCATCAACACCCCGAGCTCGACTCGGCCCCAGGTAGACCCACTGCGCAGTCTCTCATCTAGCTGGCAGGTCCGAAGGCTCGCCTGTGGGGGAGAGGTTTGGCTTGATCTTCATCAACACCCCGAGCTCGGCTCGGCCCCAGGTAGACCCACTGCGCAGGCTCTCATCTAGCTGGCTGGTCCGAAGGCTCGCCTGAAGGGGAGAGGTTTGGCTTGATCTTCATCAACACCCCGAGCTCGGCTCGGCCCTAGGTAGACTAGCTGCGCAGGCTCTCATCTAGCTGGCAGGTCCAAAGGCTCACGTGTGGGGGAGCGGTTCGGCTTGATCGTCATCAACACCCCGAGCTCGGCTCGGCCCCAGGTAGACCCGCTGCGCAGGCTCTCATCTAGCTGGCAGGTCCAAAGGCTCGCCTGTGGGGGAGAGGTTTGGCTTGATCTTCACCAACACCCCGAGCTTGGCTCGGCCCCAGGTAGACCCGCTGCGCAGGCTCTCAACTAGCTGGCAGGTCCGAAGGCTCGCTTGTGGGGAGAGGTTTGGCTTGATCGTCATCAACACCCCGAGCTCGGCTCGGCCCCAGGTAGACCCGCTGCGCAGGCTCTCATCTTGCTGGCAGGTCCGAAGGCTCGCCTGTGCGGGAGAGGTTTGGCTTGATCTTCATCAACACCCCGAGCTCAACTCGGCCCCAGGTAGACCCGCTGCACAGGCTCTCATCTAGCTGGCAGGTCCAAAGGCTCACCTGTGGGGGAGAGGTTCGGCTTGATCGTCATCAACAACCCCGAGCTCGACTCGGCCCCAGGTAGACCCGCTGCACAGGCTCTCATCTAGCTGGCAGGTCCGAAGGCTCTCCTGTGGGGGAGAGGTTTGGCTTGATCTTCATCAACACCCCGAGCTCGGCTCGGCCCCAAATAGACCCGCTGCGCAGGCTCTCATCTAGCTAGGCAGGTCCGAAGGCTCGCCTGTGGGGGAGAGGTTTGGCTTGATCTTCATCAACACCCCGAGCTCGGCTCGGCCCCAGGTAGACCCGCTGTACAGGCTCTTATCTAGCTGGCAAAGTCCGAAAGGCTCGCCTGTGGGGGAGAGGTTTGGCTTGATCTTCATCAACACCCCGAGCTCGGCTCGGCCCTAGGTAGACCCGCTGCGCAGGCTCTCATCTAGATGGCAGGTCCGAAGGCTCGCCTGTGGGGGAGAGGTTTGGCTTGATCGTCGTCAACACCCCGAGCTTGGCTCGGCCCCAGGTAGACCCGCTGCGTAGGCTCTCATCTAGCTGGCAGGTTCGAAGGCTCGCCTGTGGGGGAGAGGGTTGGCTTGATCTTCATCAACACCCCGAGCTCGGCTCAGGCCCCAGGTAGACCCGCTGCACAGGCTCTCATCTAGATGACAGGTCTGAAGGCTCGCCTCTGGGGGAGAGGTTTGGCTTGATCTTCATCAACACCCCGAGCTCGGCTCGGCCCCAGGTAGACCTGCTGCGCATGGCTCTCTTCTAACTGGCAGGTTCGAAGGCTCGCCTGTGGGGGAGAGGTTTGGCTTGATCTTCATCAACACCCTGAGCTCGGCTCAGCCCCAGGTAGACCCGCTACGCAGGCTCTCATCTAGCTGGCAGGTCTGAAGGCTCGCCTGTGGGGGAGAGGTTTGGCTTGATCTTCACCAATACCCCGAGCTTGGCTCGACCCCAGGTAGACCCGCTGCGCAGGCTCTCATCTAGCTGGCAGGTCCGAAGGTTCGCCTATGGGGGAGATGTTTGGATTGATCGTCATCAACACCCTGAGCTCGACTCGGCCCCAGGTAGACCCGCTGCGCAGGCTCTCATCTAGCTGGCAGGTCCGAAGGCTCGCTTGTGGGGGAGAGGTTTGGCTTGATCTTCATCAACACCCCGAGCTCGGCTCGGCCCCAGGCGGGCCCGCTGTGCAGTCTCTCATCCAGCTGGCAGGTCCGAAGGCTCGCCTGTGGGGGATAGGTTGGGTCCTTGACTCGTGGTCCTTGGTTCTTGATTTATGGTTACTCAGTGTTACAACAAGCCCGGCTCAGCCCCCGATAGACTCGCTGCGCAGGCTCCCATCTAGCTGGCAGGTCCGAAGGCTCGCCGGTGGAACGTAGATCCAGTTTGTGGGAAGGTATCTTATCATGACCCTGGCCTAGATCAGAGACAGCCCTAAAGGTCTCAGCCAGTAGAGGTCTTGACCAATAGGGGTCTCGGCCAAAAGGTCTCGGCTAGGGGGATCTTGTTGAAGGAGGCCCCCGGCAGACCTGGGCATAACGACCTAATCGATGGCGTAAGGCTCCCGCCTAGTCAATCTCTAGGGAAGGTGACCCTAAAGAGACTAAGGGTCTCGGCGGAAGCTCGCGCGGAAGTCGCGGGCTTTCTAACCTATTCGTTCAAGCAAACACCAGCAGTGAAAAATGAAACATTGCATTATATTAAATAGTTACAGATGTTTGGAGCTTCTCGCTCATTACAAAAGTGTATCAAAAGAAAAAGAAGAAAAGGCACTTCAAGTGGACGCGCTGTAATCCCCGCTGGTACTCTCGCCGGAGTCCTCGCCCAAGCTCGCCCCAGACGTCTCACCGGCAGCGGAGGAAGACTTCGGGATATCTGAAGGAGGAGAGTCGGGCGCGCCGGGAGGCTTCGGGACTGGATCGAATAGCTAGGGGAGGAGTTGGCGGGCGTCGATGGTTACGCTGTCCTCCCGAAGCAGCTTCGCGTCTCGCAGCATCTCGACCGTCAGCCAGACGGTAGCCTGAGCGTTCGCATGGAGCAGCTTGTCGATGTCATACACTGAGAAGTGATGACTCTTTAGTCTCTCATCCATGCGTCGGAGGTGGGCCTTTCGCTGCTTCCGTACGCCGGAGTTGGTCCCTCAGTAGGACGTTCTCGCAGCGTACGTCAGCCAACTCCGCGCGGAGCGCCATGGCTTGGGCAGAATCCTTTGGAGAAGAGATCAACTCAGTAAATAATGCGCAAGCGTGACTTCGAGTAGCGAGAGCAAGGGTCCAGGAAGATCCCGCATACCTCGGCTGCGGGGCATAGGGACAGCGCTTGTTGAGCATCCGCCAACTCTTGCCGAGCACTCGCGAGCTCTGTCTCCGAAGAGCGTGCTCTGGCCACCGCTTCTTCCCTCACCTTGTACATGTCGGCGAAGTTCTTGTCGATGTTGATGCTTCGACGCGCGCACATGTGCGCAAGCTCGAACCCGCGAAGCAGGGCCCGGGTAGCATCAAAAGCCAGGAGCCGGGTGGGCGTCTGGTCGAAGACACTGGCACCCTCTCGACTATAGAGGACATAGCCCAGCGAGAAGGCCTTGCCAGTAACCTCATCCCGCTCTGACCAGCTGGGGAGGAGCGTTGAAACCGCAACCCTGTTGGATTCGGGATCCCATTGGAGCAGAGGCTTCCCTTCCGCGTCAACGTGCTTCACACCGAAGACATAATTTCTGTGCCCTTTCGGCACTTCCTTGGGCAAGGTCCGGGTAGAGGTCTCGGCGACGACTCCCTCTCCTCTAGCCATGTCTGCGGCGGGAGGGTTCTCGGCAGTAGCCTCGGTACACCTCCTGGCGGCAGCACCCATCTTGCTGGCCATCTAGAGCAGCCCTTTGAAGGACTTGCCTAAGGCGGGATGTCGGGCAGGCGAGACGGCCAAGCCCTTGCCCTTGTCCGCAGCGGATGGCTTTGGCCTCTTCAGCGATCGCGAGGCGGGAGCGGTGCCTTTTCGCTTCTTAGCTTCGGGCATCGAAGGCTGAACGGGCTCTTCCCGGCAGGCGCGAGCGCTGGCCTCCTCGAGAGCGAGAGAGCCCCTCGCAACCCGATCCTCGACACCCGGGGCCACAGCGAAAGGTTGGCGTAGAGGGACCTCCCGCTCTGTTGCAAAGATAGTGCTATTCAACACAGGAAGACCCTAACGAAAGATCTAATCTAAGGCGAGACCATACCTTCGCCCGGGTGAACGGGAGGAAGGGAGTCGACGTCTCGCCGGAGGAAGAGAACGTCAAACTCCTTTGTTCCGAAGAACTCTAGGAGTGCGCTCTCGTGCGACCCCAGAACGGGCGGCTTGTAAGCAGCATTCTCGTACTGGACGGGTCGGAGCGGGACGTTGCCGAAGTCACCGGTGACGTAGACAAACTTCTCGCCCCAATGGTGATGTTTATTGGCGAGGCCTGTGGTCTTGAGCAGCTGCCCGGAGAAGAAGACCACGCCGCCTTTGGCGCGGAAGTTGAATAGCTTGCGGAAGATCGGCAGACTAAACTCGATCCTCTCGGATCGCATATAGCAGATGAATGCCACAAGGATCGCGACAGAGTTCAGGTTCAGCTGGGCGGGAACCACCCCATAGTTGCGGAGGGCTTGCCGAATCTCCGGCCAGAGGGGTAGGCGGAAGCCCACCTCGAAATGTTCGAGGGGGATGGAGAGCTCTCCCGCTTCCGGGGTATTCACCTTGTCGTGATTACCCGGGTTCCGCACCGAGAAGCCAGCGGGAATGAAGCGGTTGATGATCAGGTTGTACTCGTCCAAGGTGAGCGTGCAGGAGGGGAAGAGATGCTTGCGGAATGCTTCCGCGCAATGAGCGCAACCCTCGTTCTCACCCGGTATTTTGAGTTTGGGGGTAATAGCGAGAACAATAGAGAGGAAGAAGCGGAAGCAATTGGGCGAGAGAAAGGAAGGGGAGTTTAGGTTCCGGATCAGAGAAGTAATTGCGGTTGGTAGATTTCTCTATTTATAGGGAACCGTGGTCGTTACGGCTCCGTCCGATAGAGAGAGAAAATGACGGCGGGGTACAGGTGTCACGATCTGGGCCGGCGACGCCTCGGTTTTCCCTCGCGGGATGACGACAGTCGACGATCATCTCTAGTTTCGGTTCAAGCCACTTAGTTTTGGCGCAAGCATCCTAATTTCAATACATTTTTAAAATTCGCAGCACAATGAAAGAAGAAATGAATAGTAATTTGCTCTCGCCGCCGAGAGCTAAATAAAGTTAATAACAATTATTACAAAGGCATAAAGGTACATGGCAGAAGGGAAGGCTAATAAGGGAGAAGGGGCGAGACCTAGATGAACTGATACGGTTCCCAGCGCCATCGCCCTCGCTCCCGCCGCCTAGTTCTTGGAGGCACCAGCGGGTTGAAGTAAGATGACAGGGTGGTACACCCTAGGTTGATCCGCCTAGCATGATCCCGGATCTGCGCTATGCATCTCCCTGGCGAATACTCGGCAGTAGGCCCTCCCAGTCGATCAGTCTCGCCCAAGAAGAAATCACGCTCCAGGGCCTCCAGCCTTTGTTCCACGGATTCGTGAAACGCTCTCGCCGCGGCAGCATGGGCGCGGTCTCGCCGGATGAGCTTCTCCAGAATGTCTGAGATCTTCCTCCTCCGCTCCTTCGCGTTCCTGGCGCCGTTCAAGGTTTCTTCTATCTCGTCGGGCGAAGGAGGAAGGTAATCTTCTTCTTCTTCTTCTTCTTCTCTCTCCTCGTTGGCTTCCGACCGAGAGCTGGGATCCCCTGCGAAAAGTGCGCCCAAGGTTTTGATTAAGGCATAACGATCAGCCGACAAGAATGTCTCGCATACCTGCAGTCTTGCGAGAGCCATTGACTGGCGTCGGGTGAGAAGGCCCAACCCCTCCGTCAGTTCCATAAAGGAGGTGGAGAAGCTTTCCTCGCCCTGGGCGGAAGGGTTCGCGCACAATGGTCCCAGCCTGGCCGGAAGCAGGGAGAGAGTTGTCATCTCTTAAGGGATGATCAGCATCCTTAGTAGCGGAAGGGTCAAAGGCCACCCCTCCCGCCTGCAGGACGGGATTTGCCGCGAAAGGAAGCAGCTCGCCGGTTCTCGCTTCATCTTTTCGGGTGACAAGACCCGGGATGGCGGAAGCTGGCTCTGCGAGAAGATAGCTCAGGAAAGGATAGGTACGGTTGAAGTATTGAGAAGTGGCGGAAAGGATACCTATCACCCGGGTCTCGGCTGGAGGAATTGTCTCCAAGACCCTCGTTCGATCCTCAGGAGAGAGGGCTGACGAATCTGGGGGAATCGGGGAAGACCCGGCGACGTCATTTAGGGGGGATTTCTACGAGAGGTCGCGTTAATTATCAGGCCTGTAGCGTAATCAGCTCAGTAAGCAGGGTCGGAAGGCATATCTTTTGAGGGGAGGGGTCCCCCGCAGGGATGGGAGTGGGAGAAAGTGAATCCCTGTTCTCGCAAGAAAAATCTCGCCGGACCACCTTCGTTATCCTCTTCCCCTTTTTCTTCTTCGGCTCAGAAGGGTCGATGTCTGAAGATTTCCTCGATAGCCAAGGCGCTACCGCAGCACTATTTGTTAAGGCTCGCGCTTGAGCCGCATTTAACCGATCTTGAAGGTCCTGCGGAAGGGGTTTGCCAGAACGCTTAGCAGACATCTTGGTATCGTGCATAAAATCTCGGGCGAGAGCTCAGTGAAAAAACAGTAGTTCGGAGGCAAGACTTATGGTCACCCATCGGCATATATTTATAGTCGCAGTAGGGCCCGCCAAAAGATTCCCTTGGCTGACAGGCACGTGTCCAGCGAATATTTTGGGGTTGGACTTGTCTTGTCGAGCGCAGGGCAAGCTCAAAAAGAGCGGGGATTGTTTACAACCCCATATTCGCTAGGTAGAACCCAGGGGCTTCAATGGTCTGAGTGGGGCTAGCCTCGGGCTAGCCCAAGGGCAAATCAGCAGAGTTCCCGCTTCTTAAGGGGCTCCCGCCTAGCTATGGGAGAGACCCTTCGCGCCAGGATTCGAGCCTCAGGCTAGATGAGCTTCTGCCTTGAGGGAGCTCCCGCCAAGAGGTAGGCGAGAGGACACTGGGTGAGCCTTCAGCGGCATTAGTATTAAGACCACCAAGGGCGAGAACCTTCTTGGCCAGAGCTCTCGCCAACGTAGGTTCAATTGGGACCCGACGAGAGCCTTCTCGGACGGAGTTCTCGCCAGGTGGGTCCAGGAAAAGATTACTTTATTATTTCTTTATCCTCGGGCTCAATTACCTATATGCCCCTGGGATGACCGCGGGATTTGGCTATTGGCAGACCTATCAGGGATATTTCAGTATTTTCAGGTCAAGAGAAGACTATAAAAAGACCCATAGGGGCTCTTTGGAAAGAGGGTTCTCATTTTACTCTCTAACTCCAGTGCTTTCTGAAGAGCTCCCAGTCTGGCTTTTGGTTTTGGAGGGGAAGCTCTCAGAGATCTTCCGGGTGTGAGGTGGGACCTCCCAGCTGAGGCTTTGGGTCAGTCTTAGGAGCTTAGCAGCTAGTCAGGGGTCGAGATTTGAGAGAAGTAGGCGTCGGTTGCACTTTGGTTTGTGAACAGTCGTTAAGGTCAATTTTGGCTTCAACAATAGAGCGACTCGCACGCTTCCACGAGGAGATCGAAGCTCAAGCTGCGGGCTTGACCAGCCTAGAGGTTCCTGCTCGCTGATTTGCTGATTTCGGCTCGGCCAAGCGGGCGAAACCCTTTCCTCCGGGGGCCGAACCTATTCTAGCCGATCTTACGGTGGCCCTGGGGGATGGGTCTGGCTCCTCCAATCAGCCGGCTTCTGGTTCCCCTGATAAAAACTTTATGACGCTCTCCTCCGACCGGGTGGATTGTAGCGAGGCATCCACTCCGCGGGCTAAGAGTACTCTTGACATCTCGCAGAAAAGGGGTTCTAAGGCCAAGGAACCGAACTCGCAGAAGTTAGCGTCGCCGAGTCGCCTCCCTTCTCGGCAACCATCCCTAGATTCCATAGTCGTGGGGGAAGGCGCCGGGCATATCTCCGTCCCCGTCTATCAACCCATCCATCAGGAATTAATGCATCGGCGTGGCAAGGACCTGCGCCACTTATCTCCTCGCGTCAACCCAGAGGAGCCAGGCTCGCCCGGTAAGTCTTCAGCTCTATACTTTCCTGCTCTGGTGGTGCCCGCTCTTCAAACTATTTCAATTCTTCATATAGACCTTCTCGGCCGGACTGAAATGGCGAGTCCGTGGATCGACCCCCTTACTCGCCTCTCCCCTCTCCACGTGCCCTGGACGCCTTACTAGACCCCGAACTGAGCAGCCCCTAGCGTGCAAAATGGGAGCGGAAGGTTCTCAAGAAACTTGTGCGCGAGATCCATGACCTGCAGAGGGACAACAACAGGCTGCAGTGGGAGTGGTCGCGGCTTGCGGACGGGGCGGGGGTCAGCTTGGCGTTCGAGGAGGCGTCTTCCCTTGTGCTGATGGATGAGATTGATGAGAAATTGCAGGAGGTGAATAGGAACATGGGGCGGCTTTGCGAGCTCCACGCACGACGATCTGGGACGGCGGATCGGCGAGACCGGGGAGAATAAGACGGCTCCTTTGTTAGCCGACCGGTACTCGCGCTCGCCCTCGCATGGTTCTCGCGCCTTTATTTTTATTTGCTTTGAACAATTCACCTGTCTGTAATAATTTGAACAAATTTTATGTGACCTTGTATATATGTAGATGGATTTTCAATATCCCTGTAAGTGTCCTTTCGAATTCCCCCTTCTGGGACTGGGCTAGCTCGCGGGATTTGGTGAGCACAGGGTGGCGAGGCGGTGTGGAGGGGCTAGGCTGATCGGTCGGCTCGCCCTCGCCCTTCCCTACCTTACTTTCTTTTTCTATAAATAGGTCCTCTCACCTACCCCCTGGGTACGCTTTTATTGCTTCCGAACCCTTTCCTCCTCTCCGTCATCCCGAGCTCGCGCCTTTACCTCGTTTGTGAGAATGGTCATAACTAACCCTGACGCGGATGGCCGGTCCAAGTGCGCCCGACACTTCATCGACAACTGCTTCTTTGAGGGGCATGTCATTGAGGAGGAGCTCGCCGAGTTCACGGCTGAGTTCGTCCCTCCCGACTTCCAGGCTCGCAGGCCCGCTTAGCACGAAGCTATCAACTCCTTCCCTGAGGGAGAGCTCGCCTTCCCTATCTCGCACTTTAAGGTAGGGCTGCGCCTCCCCCTCTGGCCAGAGATCCACCAAATTTTGAAGTACTACGGCACGGTGCCCGCTCAGCTGAACTCTAAAGCCATCGCTATAATGGTGGCATTCGCCTGTTTTCTTCGCCGAGAGCGGATTGATTTCAATCTTATGTTCTTCCGTAAGTTGTTCTCCTACAAGGCCACCCCCGATGGGGTCGCCTACTTCGGCGGATCCCTCATCAAGGTTCGCGAACTCGCGAACAAAAACAATTACTAGATGACCCGGCTCGTCTTTATAAAGTGCGAGCTTGGCAACATCCCCTTCCGGCCCCTGCAGAAAAGCGAGGACATCTACTGTCATCCTTCCCTGGTCCGGCTGCGACGCCTGTCACAACCCGCATTTTCTCTGAATTAAAGAATTATCAGAGTATGAGAAAACACGCGTCATGATGCCATGTCAAGCAGGGGATAACTGCTGATGCTCAAGCAAAACCATCTACTATACTTTAAGAAAGAAATTCATGACTTTAAAGATTAGAAAATCAGTTATACTTAGAGGCCGTATCCCTCGGCTCGGTGGATCACCTAGTCCACGGTTAAAAACTATACTTAAGCGCTGCAGAAAAATACTTTATTCAGGTTTGACATCCTAAGAAGTGCATAAGAGCCCTAAGAGGATCACTTATGCTATGCAAGACTCTACATTTAATTTATATTATATATAGGAAAACGATCTTTATACGCTGCTTGGAAAATAGTGATTTACTTTTATAAATCATGCTGATCATGCAATATATTTACAATATTAGTTGTAGTTTCAAAATAACTAGAAACCTAGCATAAATCCTCCCCAGAGCAAGTAGACTATCTCCAGAAAATGGTAGTAGCAAAAGTAATATATCTAGTACAAAGGTAAAAACTACCAGTGGGCGCCAACAACCTGACACGAACCCACGGGCAGATATGTATGTCTGTAAGAAAAGTACAGAAAAATTACCTCACTAACAAAGCAACAAGATCTCAAAAGTCCAAGAGACCACCAGCAACACCACCGCAACCTAGCCACCAAACGGGCTACTGCTCAGAACCTGAGGCATTCAAAAGAAGAAAGAATACCTCAACAAACAAAACAAGAAAGAACTGCATGAAAGTGTCAACCAGGGGGAGGGGGGTAAGTGAAAGAGGAAAACACACAGCAGTAAAAGTCACAACTGCCCCAAGGCAAGACAATAAGGAATGCACTACTTGCGAGGAAATAGCATCAACCCTGCCCAGAAACTACATCCTGCAGGGTCTACTAGACTTACAAGAGCCCAAAATGTTGCAATCTATCAAGGAAGATACACCTAACACCCTAAGCAAGGGGAGATGCTAGTAGCAAAAACAAATAACATGGATCCGGTTTAGAGGCAAACTCAGTCCCCCAACCTCCATTTCCAAGCCAACAAGCTCAAGGGTCTACATGTGAAAGCACAAGGGACCTTCCACCCCCTTGCCCAGCTCGTACCTGGAGCAAGATAGAAGAATAAGGGTGGCCTTAGCTAAATTACACAACACCTCCCCCATGAAGTGCTTCAAACCTCCACTACTAACCACGACCCACGATTCGGCCTTTAGGAAAGAAAAACATGGCCGACAAAGAAACTACAAATATAATAAAGGAATTAACTCGGGAACGAAAATCGAGGTAAGGGAAACAGTGTTGAAATAATTCAACATGGCTTGGCGTTGAGTGGGACCCACTCAATGCCTAACCAGACCTTGGCGTTGAGTGAGTTAACCTCACTCAGTGCCAGAACAGTCATGGCGTTGAGTGAGAATCACTCACTCAACGCCCTATGCAAGAACAGCTCTGGCGTCTAGTGAGCTATCCTCACTCAACTCCAAAACAGCCATGGCGTTGAGTGAGGTCCACTCCCTCAATGCCTTTAGCAAAAGAGGCAGTGGCGTTGAGTGTGCTAACCTCACTCAACGCCAAAACAGCTATGGCGTTGAGTGGGGTCCACTCCCTCAACGCCTTCAGCAAAACCACAAAACCCAACAGTGGCGTTGAGGGAGTCCACCTCCCTCAACGCCAAAACAGCTCTGGCGTTGAGTTAGGTCAACTCACTCTATGCCAAAGTTCATTCCCGCAGGAAAACCCTAAACCATCGCCAACAAGAGGAGGTCGGCGGGAATGCCGACTGATTCTCGCCGAATCAGCTGGAATGCAGGATGATTCTCGCCGAATCGGCGAGAATCAAGGATGATTCTCGACGATCGGCCGGAATCAAGAATGATTCTCACCGAATCGGCGGGAATCAAGGATGATTCTCGCCGATCGGTGGGAATCACTGACGTTACACGTCGAAATCGGCGGGAATCACTTGGTGATTCCCGTCGATTTTGACTTAGACGAAAATTCTCACTTAATAACCCCACCACTCAGCCGCAAAGAACAAACCAAACTATGGCTTTGAGTGTGTCAACCACACTCAACGCCAAGTCCGGGCGGCTTTTAGCTTTGAGTGTGTGCACTACACTATACACCAAAACCCGAGAGTCTACCAAGACTGGTTCTAACCAGAGCCCTACCACAACAAACTTCCTCACTCTCTCTCTCGGCTCCACCCGCCAAAACACCCAACTAGAACTACAAATCTGGAGTCTAAATAATGAACAAAACTAGCAGGTTGAGCAAATAGCACAAGGAGGGGGCTCATAGGAGAATCTAAGCCCTAAATTTAGCAAGATAAAGGAGAACATGCTTGGTTTCTACCCTAAGGCTAACCGGGAAATATTCCAGAATTTAAAAGAACAACAATGGCAAGGGCAAGAATACCACTTTCCTCGATTTCCGGCGAAGCTTTGCCGGCTTTCCCTCCTCTTCACTCCGCACTAGAAGGAGCAGCACCTAACAAGCAAACCCGCACTTTAATGGCGGAAACCACAAGAAACCGAAAATCCAAGTCTCCTAAATCTCCACGAAAAACAAATCTCTTGCCGTCGAAACGTACAACTGAGCGAGAGTGGGACAACGCTGCTTTCGGAATCGAAATTCGTCCACGAACACTCCCGGAATAGTCGTCCGAGGGAGTAGTAGGTCCGACGGTTTTCCTCCGTTTTCAGCGAACAGGAGCAGGCGACAGTTTCGGTCTTGTGAAGAAAGAAAAGAGTGGGCCCGCCAACTTCTAACCAAAGCTTTATAAATAAGCCTTACCATGCCTGATCAGCCTAACCGTCTCACTAAGCCGCCGGTTTATTAAAACTTAGAGGTTTTCTAATTAGTCTTTACTAATGGCACACCCAAAACTACTCGAAAGCAAACTACCTCGGAATTCGACGAAATTCGCACCGTAGCTAAATATCCATGCTACGAACACAACAGCGAAGTCAAAATTAATTTTCGACGAACATAACTTGAGTTATACCCACCCGAAGCCAAAACACAAGAATCTCCTGAGAGGCCACACCGGGTCACCCAAAATGACTCGGCTTGCTAGGGATATCTTGCCAATAGGCTACAAAATAGGGCACCCAGTCCTAAGGAGTTAAACAACACTCCACAAATGGCACAAGCCATGAAAACGCGTCATCGTAACGCCAAACGAGAATAAAAATAGTCTTAGAAAAATCAGGGGCGTTACAACGCCGACCTCCACAAATTTTTCCTTCACAAGGACTTCGACGTCGCTTACCTCCATCGTGGCCTCGACTCGCTTCAACCCGTTCTCCCTAGTGAAGGTATACCTCGCCCTGTCTTCTCGTGAGCTCTGTCAAAGTGAACCTCAACTTTTCTGATCAAGCTTTTTTCTGCAGGGGAGCGGCTTCTGCCGGAGCACCCTCCGTTTGCCGACCCGGGGATATTCTCTGATCCCCTGGAGCGGGCCCGGGCAGCGGCAGAGGCCTGCCGAGACTAACAAGCGCGGGGTCAACCCATCAGCAAGATGCACATGGAGCTCGGGGGTCCAAGCTCGCGCCCAGATCCTTCAGTCCCGAAGAAAAAATGGCTAAGGTGGTCTCGCGCGGGCGGCTGCATCTCCCTTCGTCGCCCGTCAAGTTCATGAGCCCGCCAGAGGTTTCCTCGGACGAGCCCCCGATGAGTGCACAGAAAGAAGAGTCCTCCCCCCGAAGAGAGCAGAAGAAGAAGGATGGGTCTTCCCCCTCAAATTCTGTCGAGGAGGTCGTCCTTCACGAGCCCGGCCTGCCAAAGGATCACCCCCACTTTGGCAAGGGGGTAAGAAGCAAAGATACGGCTGGCGAGCCTATCCTAAAGTGGGATGAGGGGGCCCATCGAGTCTCCGTTTCTACTCGCGCCCCCTCCTAGGGAGCTCGCCGGCCTCCCACTGGCCATGTGTTGCGCGCTAGGGTTCGAAGAAAATAAACTCAACCGAACTAGCAACCCGATGAGGCAAGTATACCTATCGAATTGTAGCTAGGGGACACAAGTGTCGTATTGAAATCCGGGAACTGTTGGCTATGCTTACTCACACGAATGCTATTATCTTATCGACGGAAAAACTAGGGTTTTAGAAAATCTAAGTGCAAGGGAGGAATTAAAGCTATACTAGAAAGAGAACCACCACAATTAAGTAAAGCTATTAAGTAAAGAGCTATGCTAGAAAGGAAACTACTACAGTTAATTAAAGAGCACAAGATAGGTGATTACTACGAAAGGTAGAAAATATGAAATGGAAATGCACTCGATCAAGATTCACCTCGGCTAAAGACGATTAAGAAAATGCGATAAAAATCTAAACTTAATAGGATAAAGGTCCTTGACCGTGGAGGTTCCTAAAGCTTGAACACGCTTCTCTCGAAGTCGTGCCCAACTGAGTTTAGGAAGGTCCGACCGACTCTCGTCTAAATCGGAGGCCTAAAACTCGCTTTACGCGGTGAATCCCACTATTGGATTTTACTCCAATCTGGGAGATTTGGACGTCTGCCTCTCTCGAGGGGTGCGTACAACTCCCTTTACTCTTGAATGCTAACTTCATTCTATCGGCCTCTCGGCTAGCCCAGAATGAAAGCAAAGGTGGAGAGTATATATCGATAATATACCTCCAACCCATGATTAATCAAGAGTAATTCAAGGCCCTAACCTTAAAATAAAAGATTAATCAAAACATCATAACTGAATCGCTCGAACCTCGGATCATCAAGATCGAGTACAAGGAGGATTAGTTATTCATTAAGGAATGGAAGAGGGGGAATGAGTAGTAGAGCATAAAAAAACACAAGCTAAACAAAGAACAATTCTATTAATGAAAAGGGGCAAGTTACACTAATTGAAATTAAAATTACAAGTGCATGAAATTAAAACCTATTCTAGCCCTACATTAAGCAACTAAAACAAGACTAAAGATTACAAGGAAAGCTAAGGCAACTAAATATTAAACCATGGTTAAGCAAAAATTACAAAGGAAGAGAGAGAGAGAGAGAGAGAGAGAGAGAGAGAGAGAGAGAGAAAAGCATAAAAAGATCAAGAACCAAAGGGGCAGCACCTCCCCCTCTCAACCAAAGCTTCCTGAAATAAAGTGGGGGGTCTCAATTTATAGATTTTTTTCACGGGTTGGTCACGGATTTCGACAGGCCCTAGGGGGGCGTGTCAGGGTGCATGACAGTACTATGTTGACCTCAGGCTCTGGACTCTGGTGGGAAGGATCATTGCCTTTGTACATCGGTGGTCACGCCCTAGGTCACGCCCGTGTAGGTGGGACGTGATAGGCACGTCATGTCCAAATCATTGGTCGGAAATCCGTCAGTCACCGAAAAAGGAGGGTGTCACGCCCATGTCACGGGCGTGATATGGGGCGTGACAGTACTGTTTGCGTGCTGTGGAGAAATGACATTTAATGCGCCGGCAGGCTTTGCGGCAGAGGGCGACACGCCCACGGTCACACCTTGTGACACGCCTAGAGAGGGCGTCTCCGGGGGCGTGACAGCGATTTTGATCATTTTTCTGTCCCTTCCAGCAGGAGTCCTCGGGATCGGGTGACACGCCCTAGGTCACGCCCAGGGAGGGCGTGATAGGGGGGCGTGTCAGGTCATTTTGGCAAATTTTCTGGAAACCTGCAAAAAGACAAGAAAAAGTCAGTGGCAATAATATTTACATAAAAATGATGAAAAATAAACTAATAATAGACATTTGTACAATTTAAAATAGAAAATACGATAATAGTTTAGGCTACAAAACTTATTATCAAATTCCTCCAAGCTTAAGCTTTGCTTGTCCCCAAGCAAAAATATAAAAACTAGATATTTATAAAAAGGACTAATCAAAAAGTTCTAATTATGCCTACACAAGTACTATGCGAAATTCTAAGTAGGGAAAAAGGTGAAATGTAAGTCTAAAACAATTATTTAGGTATGGTAAAACTTTTATAAACTTTACTCAATAAAAACAAATCATCCAAAATTTTAACGAGATTTTTTAAATAGACTTAAGCAAAGCAACGAAAATGAAAAACACGCATTGAGTTGTTACTAGATCCAAGCAACGCATTATAATTATATAAATTTAATTAACAAAAATCTAGGTTTAAATCCAAAATTAAAACTGATTTACTTTTTTTCTTTTCTTAGTTGTTAAATAAAAAATCAATAAGCGTGAATCAAAAGGACTTAAATAGGACAGAAACGTTTGGTTTAGGAATATGATTAGGAGTGGAATTCAAAGATAAACGTGAAGGTTCAAAATCACACTAAACCAAAGCATGAGTTTCATAAATTTTCATAAAAATATATACACATTTTTTTTATTTTTCTTCTTTTTTTTTCATTTTTTTTCTTTTTTCAAAACAAAGGCCATAAATATTTTTATTTTCCTTTTGAATTGGCCAAACAAAAATAAACATCACTTTTGAGCATACTTTTTTTCAAAAACCTTTCTCCCACCAAAAATCACAAAATATCCTATCAAAATCGTCAAAATAATTTATGAAACTCAAAAAGGCTAGTGTGATTCGATAGGTTGGAAATTTTGGCTTTGGTGAAAGTGAAATGAAGGGAGGAGCTATCAAATGAAATCGGAAAAAGGCTCAAAAACGGCTAACTAGTGGTAAAAGTTTTTAGGTTAGCAGGAAAGCTCAAACGAAAACAAAAATGGCCTAAATCATTTTCACGCTTTTGAATTTATTTAAAACAAAGGTTTGAAAAATTTCAAAAAGCGATTCCTAGATCATAAAAGAAGATTGATGAAATTAACTTGAAAATAGAAATAATAGGTGACTTGGATCGTTCACATCTACTACGCTATTCAAAAGTTGACTTTACAAAAATTATTCAAAAACGAAAAGTAAAATAGTGGATGATGAATTTTTGAGAAAGTAAAGGAAATAAAAAACAAAAAACCATAACAGAAATGCGAGTTTTAGAAAAATATTTCACCTTAACATGCTACTGTGAATTAGAAACACAGTATGACCAACATTTTACTTGTGAAACATTATTAAAAAGGACGATTAGAAATATTATAATTAACTAAGTTGTTTAAAGAAAATTTTGAGTAAAACAAAAACAAAAACTAGGGGTACTATTGAAATACCAAAATGTCTAAACTATTCAAAAACACATATTTTTTTTTTATTTTTTGAAATATTCTCTCTTTTTTTTTATTTTGGAAATTTTTTCTCTTTTTTTTTTGGAATTTTAAGATATTCATTTTTTTTTTTTGGAAATATTTAAAATATATGGAAAAAGAAAAATTTGTACACTAAGCAAAAATGAAGGAGGAAGTCCTCCCCCAAGCTTAAAATAGACATTGTCCTCAATGGCTAAAGAAGGGGATTGGAGAAGGAGAGAAAAGTAAAGTACAGAATTGAAAGATAGAATTGAAAGACGGGTACTTCCTCGGATTTATTTGCTGCGAAAGCTGAGTGATGCCGCTCCTCCGAATGTCTTCTTTGGACTTCGTGATGGATTCAGCAATGTAGGAGCAGGCGATCGCAGAAGCTTCAGCTTGTCGGAGCCGTTCGAGGCAAAAAATGTAAAATAAAGAAAACAGAAAAAGATAACTTGGGTTGCCTCCCAAGAGCGCCCTTTGGTTAAAGCGTCGTTGAGCTCGACGCATCAAAAAAAATAATATTGTCCAAAAATATTGTTGTCCAAAAATAAAATTTTTTTAGCAAAAAATTAAAAGTTCAAGATTAAAGTTCATGAAGCAGAAACTTAATGATGTTTTGACTGACATCATCATCACCAGAGAAATATAGTTTAAGACGCTGACCATTAGCTTTGAAATTACCCTTATCAGGGTGAGAAGTTAAAACAGTTCCATAAGGAAATACTTCTAAAACAGAAAACGGGCCAGACCAGCGAGATTTTAATTTGCCCGGAAATAAACGTAAACGAGAATTATATAAAAGGACCTGGTCGCCCGGCTTAAAGTTTTTAGGGTGCCTTAAGTGTTTATCGTGTAAACGCTTCGTCCGCTCTTTATAAAGTTTATTATTTTCATAAGCATAAGAGCGCCACTCATCGAGTTCATTTAGTTGAAATTTTCGAAGGTCACCGACTCAGCGGGGATCGAAGTTTAAAAATTTTAAGGCCCAAAAGGCGCGGTGTTCAAACTCTACGGGCAGATGGCACGATTTTCCATAGACCAGACGATACGGCGTACATCTGAGGGCGGTTTTGTACGCTGTTCGGTAGGCCCATAGAGCATCGTCAAGTTTGGCTGACCAGTCTTTCCTAGAAGTTGAAACAGTCTTTTCTAATATTCTTTTTATTTCTCTATTAACTACTTCGACTTGTCCGTTAGTTTGGGGATGGTAGGAAGTGGAAAGCTTATGTGTAACGCCGTATTTGGTAAGAATTTTTGAAAATTGTGCATTACAGAAATGGGATCCCCTATCGCTAACGATCGTGCGTGGCGTACCGAATCTAGAAAATAATCTTTTTAGAAACGTGACTACAACTCGGGAGTCGTTCGTAGGAAGAGCTTGGGGCTCAGCCCATCGTGAAACATAATCAACAGCAACTAAAATATATTTGTTTCCGAAGCTAGAAGGAAGGGGGCCAACAAAATCAATTCCCCATAGGTCGAAAATTTCGCACTCTAAGAAATAATTTTGCGGCATTTCATTTTTATTAGAAATGTTGCCCGACCGTTGGCAACTATTACACCTGCTCACAAAGGCTTGCGCGTCTTTAAATAGGCTAGGCCAGTAAAAACCCGCGCAAAGCACCTTGTGAGCGGTGCGAGCAGCTTGATAGTGCCCACCTGTCGGACCTTCATGCAAATGTTTTAGAATATCAATTCCTTCATCATAAGAAACACATCTCCTTATCACTTGATCCGCACAAATTCTGAAAAGATGCGGGTCTTCCCAAAAGTAGTTCTTCAGCTCAGAAAAGAATTTCTTCTTTTGCTGAGAGGAGAACTCTTTTGGGAGCACCCGGGCCACTAGATAGTTGGCGATGTGCGCAAACCAAGGAGAAGTAGATGTGTTAACTAAAAGCAGCTTCTCATCAGGAAAATAATCATTAAAAGATTTTTCATTTAATTTTTCTATAAAGGTGTTATCTAATCCTGATAAATGGTCGGCGGCCAAGTTCTCGGCTCCTCGCTTATCACGGATCTCTAAGTCAAACTCCTGGAGGAGTAAGACCCAGCGAATCAAGCGAGGCTTGACATCTGTTTTGGCAAGAAGGTACTTGAGGGCCGAGTGGTCCGTAAAAACAATGATTTTTGAAAGTGTAATGTAAGGGCAAAATTTATCAAAGGCGAATACTACAGCTAAGAGCTCCTTCTCGGTTGTGGTGTAATTTTCTTGTGCAGATGTGAGGGTTTTACTAGCGTAATAGATGGGGTGGATGTTTTTAGATATGCATTGACCTAATACGGCTCCCACCGCAAAACTACTCGCATCGCACATAATCTCGAAATGAAGGTCCCACACCGGAGCTATCATAATCGGTGCGTTAATTAACTTTTCTTTAATTGATTCAAAGGCAGAAATACAAGAGTCATCAAAAATGAATGGAGCGTCTTTTTCTAAGAGATGGGTGAGGGGCTTAGTGATCTTGGAGAAGTCCTTTATAAAACGACGATAAAAGCCAGTGTGGCCTAGGAAACTTCTTATAGCTTTTATGTTTGTAGGCAGCGGCAACTTCTCAATAACTTCTATCTTGGCAACGACTACCTCAATACCTTTAGCAGAAATTTTATGACCCAAAACTAACCCTTCCCTCACCATAAAATGGCATTTTTTCCCAATTTACGGAAAAGTTGATTTCTTCGCATCGTTCTAAGACTTTTTCGAGGTTTTCTAAACATCTATCGAAGGAATCGCCGAACACGGAGAAATCGTCCATGAATACCTCAATAATGCTTTCTACGTACTTGTCAAATATTGCGAGCACACATCGCTGGAATGTAGCTGGCGCATTGCACAATCCAAACGGCATTCTTCGTTAAGCGAAGGTGCCGAAGGGACAAGTAAACGTAGTTTTCTCTTGGTCCTCGGGAGAGATGGGTATTTGAAAGTACCCCGAGAGTCCATCGAGAAAACAATAAAATCTATGGCCGGAGAGACGTTCTAAAATCTGGTCGATAAACGGCAAAGGAAAGTGGTCCTTGCGGGTGGCGTCATTCAACTTACGATAATCTATACACATACGCCAACCCGTCACCGTCCGTGTCGGGATTAATTCATTATTCTCATTACTAACTACGGTTATCCCTCCCTTCTTTGGAACTACTTGAACGGGGCTAACCCACTTACTGTCCGATATAGGGTAGATAATTCCTGCGTCTAATAATTTCATAACTCGCCCTTAACTACTTCTTTCATATTCGGGTTTATACGGCGCTGAGGTTGGATAGAGTTACGCGAATTATCTTCCATTAAAATTTTATGGGTACAGAAAGATGGGCTTATGCCCTTGATATCAGAAATTTGCCAAGCAATAGCCCGGCGATGCTTACGTAGAACTAGAAGAAGTTTATCGTTTTGCGTATCCATGAGGTAGGCCAAAAAGATAACTAGTAACTTGGAATCTTTTTCTAAGAAAGCATTCTTAAGGTGTTCAGGAAGTTCTTTAAGTTCTAGGGTAGGAGGTTCTTCATAAGAGGATTTAGAGATTCTTTCCTTTTCAAAAATAATATCTTCATAAACTTTTTTATAAGAAACGTAATAAGGGGTAAGGCTAGCAGCCAAGACGGCTTCTTGTAGCGATTCAGTGGGAAGAATAGAGGAAGAACAAAAACCAGAAAATTCTTTTTCAAACTCAGAAAGACAATCAGAAGATTCATCAATTCCTTGAAGCGATTCAGTTGTAAGAGAAGAGGAGCAAAAAGTAGAAAATTCTTTTTCAAAGTCGGAGAGGCAGTAGGAAGAATCATCACTCACGGCGTCTACGAAAAAGCAGGAGTCATCGTTTGCTAAGGTGTTCTTCATCGAAGGGGTGATAGAAAATGTGACTTCGTCGTCGCCTACTCGAAGAAAGAGCTTACCATTGCTTACGTCAACGATGGCTCGGGAGGTGGCAAGGAAGGGTCGGCCAAGGATCAGGGGAACCTCGACGTCTTCTTCGATTTCCAAAATGACAAAGTCCACCGGGAAGATGAACTTAACGACTTTCACTAGAACATCCTCCACTATTCCTAACGGGTACTTGACGGATCTATTGGATAGTTGGATACTCATACGCGTGGGGTTAAGGCTACCAATCCCTAACTTTTTAAACAATGAAAAGGGCATCAGGTTTATAGTCACGCCTAAGTCGGCTAACGCGTGTTTAACAAAAAGATCAACGAAGACACACGAGATAGAGAAACTACCCGGGTCACTGATTTTCTTTGGCAAACCATTTGTTAAAACGGCGGAGCACTCGGCATTTAGCGTGATGTGCGAAAGATTCTCTAACTTCTTCTTGTTGGTGAGGAGGTCCTTAAGATACTTGGCGTATTTCGGCATCTGCGAAATAGCCTCGTGGAAGGGAAGATTAATGTGGATTTGCTTGAAGATCTCTAAGAAGCGGGTGTACTGATCATCTTGATGTTGTCTATTAAGTTCAGAGGGGTATGGAGGAGTTGAATTATTTTTGAAGACGGGTGGTGGAGTGAGATTATTTTCTAAAGCGGGGGTGATTACTTCTTCAGCAGAGGGTGGAATTTTTAAAACGGGAGCGGAGCTTTGATTTTTAGAGGCGAGAGCGGAGCTTGCCTCGGGCTCTTCACTCGTCATACCGGAGACTTGCTTCCCACTCCGAAGAGTTATAGTTTTCGCTTGCACTCTCGGGTTGGGTTCGGTATTGGAAGGAAGAGACCCTGTGGGTCGCTCAGAAATTATTTTCGCGAGCTGTCCTACCTGATTTTCTAGACTTTTTACGCTTCCTGTTAAAGTTCTTATAGTAGCGTCATTTGTGGTGATATATTTGGAAAGTAATTCCTCCAAGCTTGGAGGTTTTGGATAATTTTTAAGGGGTGGTGGTGGTGGTGGTGCAGAAAAATCATTTTGCGGGGGTGGGCGCATCGCATTCGATGGATTACTCCATGAAAAGTTCGGATGATTTCTTAAAGCAGGGTTATAACTATTCGGAAAATTAAAACCAGGCGGATGAAAATTCGCAGCAGAAAAATTATTAAAAGCAGTTCTAGGCATATTATTAACATAATCTAAATGTTATGGAGTAGGGGTTGCAGATTCCCATACCTGAGGGGCGGAGGCAGCAGTCATCTCCGTGATTTTTTTTTCTTAGGATTTCTACTTGCAGAGCGAGCTGGGAGACATTGTCCACTTCATGAATACCTGCAGGCTTGTTCGGGCGGGACCTAGGCACATTCCACTGATAAGTGTTCATGGCCATGTCCTCAAAAATCTCAAGAGCGGCTTCCGGGGTCTTATGATTTAAAGTACCGCTAGAAGCTGCGTCTATCATTTGCTTCGTGCTTTGATTTAGCCCGTTATAAAACGTCTGCACTTGTAACCATACAGGCAGCGCGTGATGTGGGCATCGTCTTAATAATTCTTTAAATCTCTCCCAGGTTTCATATAGGGTTTCAGAGTCTATTTCTCCGAAGGCAGAGATGTCGTTCCTAAGTTTTGCAGTTTTAGCTGGCGGAAAATACTTCGCCAAAAATTTTTCAGTTAATTCATTCCAAGTGGTTATGCTATTTGATGAGTTGTAAAGATACCTATATTTTCATATTTTATTTAAGTCATTTTTGTTTATTTTTATATTTTTTAGTTTGTTTTATTTAATAAAATGCTTCTTTTTTGTAATTTTTTATTTCTAACTTAGTTTTTTTTGTTTTCTGAATTTTTCCAGAAAATCATTTTTTCGGCCATGTCACGCCCGTGTCACCCCCCCGACACGGGCATGTCAGGCCCTCAACGCAATCAGCCAGTCGAAACAACAATTTCACTGACCCGTGCCCGACACGCCCAACGTCACGCCCGTGTCAAGGCTTGTCACGCCCGTGTCGAGGCCGACCCGCAAGCCTTAGTCAAACAGTCAACGCTGTCGACATCAGGATGCCAGCTGTCTGGGTCACGCCCCCCTGTCACGCCCGTGACAATTCTGTCACGCCCGTGTCCGCCACGTGGGCTGCCCCGAAGTCAAAGCGCGCGTCAAATCCACAGAGCCAGCTCCCTGTCACGCCCAAGTCACGCCCGTGCCTGACACCTGTCACGCCCGTGACCTGGGGCTTGACCGCCACGTTTTCAGCCGAAGTCAAAGCTCCAGTCAAATCACCAATCAACTCATAAACAGTAGTGTCACGCCCCCCTGTCACGCCCGTGACCTAGGGCGTGACCGACCCGAAATTTTGCATATAAAAAGGCAGCTGCTGTATGAGAATTCTGTCTCCTTTTTGACCAAATTACTTAGGGGAGGTGCTGCCCATTTCGATTCCAAATGCTATGTAAGGGAATTTTATCCCCCTCTCTCTTAGTTTGTATTAGGATGTTTGCTTTATTCTACTTTGTAATAGCCTTTTTATTTACAAAATGTTTGTTTTTCTCTCTTCACATGGCTTGGAATTCAATTAAGCGCCCTAACTTAAGTAATTTTTCGTTCCCCTTTTTTGTTCTTTTCATGTTTTATCATTTTCAGCTTTATAACATTGCTTAGTTTAGGATTTTATCGCACTTTCTAGCCGTTATAATGCCCGTTTTATTTTCATTTTCCGTACCCGTTTAGCTTTAGTTTATTTTTATTTTCACTTTTTATGCATTTCTACCGCATTCTAGCGGTAGAAATGCAGTTGTTCTAATTTTTCGCCAACTTCCATTTTGCGTTTATGTTGCAAAACTTTTCGCTCCGTTTAATTTTAATTTTCTCTTCTTATGCATTTCTACCGCATTCGAGCGGTAGAAATGCAGTCGTTTTAATTTTCCGAGCACTTAGCTTTTCGTTTTAATTTTCAAAACTTTTTGTCCGGTTAATTTTTATTTGCACTTTTTATGCATTTCTACCGCATTTTAGCGGTAGAAATGCAGTTGTTTTAATTTTTCAGTAACTTTGTTTTTCTTATTTTTGCAAGTGTGCGTGCGTGTATGAGTTAGATTTTATTGCTTTATTTCAATTTCTGTAGAGTGTGTGCGTATGCATTTATTTCCGCCTACTCGTTAAGAGTTAAATGGCGCTCTGCTTTCATTTTCCACCCACTCGTTTGAGTGGGACTTGTCTTTTACTGCTTTCATTTTCTTCCTACTCACTTGAGTAGGAAAACTTAGAGTGCGTGCGTGTGTTTTCTTTCAAGTAGAGTGCGTGAGTGCGTTTCATTTCTGTAGAGTGTGTGTGTGTATGAGTATAAATTTACCCCTGCCCACTCGCTCGAGCCGGGATTCGCATTTACTGCTTTCTTCAGTCCTACTCGTTTGAGTAGGACTTGCAATTTTCAGCTTTTTTTACTGCTTTCTTTACAGCTTTCTTTTCTGCTTTCTAGCGTAAGTGTCCTCATTCCGATGAGTGGCTTACCGCCCTTAGCCCTCAATATCGAAGAGCATTGGGACAGATAAAGTAGCTTTAAATAATTAAAGGTCCTGTTTTCTATTTAATTAAATTTCTTAAGGTTTACCCCGGGTTAACGACGCGTTGGACCGCATAATCGATGTGCCGGCTCTATTTCCGTTATCCATACGCAACGCCGAGAGGCCACACGTATGGACCGATCACCCTTGGGTAAAGAGAGCTCCGCGCTAACCCTCGAGAGAGGAGGCGCGTGACTCTACCAGATTGGGTTCCCCACCCAATAGCGGGGTTCTCAGCGTAATGCGGGCGTTAAGAGGAATCTTTCGTCGGTCTAGCGATCGGTCGAATATTCTTAGCGTTCAGGTGAGCGATATCCCTAGACCAAGGTGAGCTCATATCTAAGGAACCTCCACGGCCGAGTCTCCGCCTTAATTAATTTGAAATTTAGGATCTCTTTTTATTAAAAGTTATTTTAGTTCAAATTCTCTTTTGATAGCGTCGCGCCGAGTTCTTCATCGGCTTTCTGCATTTTATTTCCTGCTTTCATTTTCTATATTGTATTTATTTTTATGTTCGCCAATCCCCTTTTTTATATAATCCACTTAAAATATTATCGGTAGAATAATAGGCTTTCAGGGAAAGAGTAGATATAGCTAAGCCGGCCCCGAGAACAATACGACCCCGATATTCCACACCGGAATATCCTGTACTACACGCGATAGGTGCACTTGCCTCCCTCTCGTTAAAACTCGGTTTCTAACAAAACAAAACGCTCTTCTTTTTATAAATAAAAACCTCCACTTTCACACCTAAATAAGAGCCGGCGTTTTAACCATCAAGTTTTTGGCGCCGTTGCCGGGGAAAATTTCGACTTACTATTTTGAATTCCTGAACCCTATTAATTTTACCCTTTATTTCTATATATATATAAAAAAAAATTAACAAAATGGCCACCAAAAAAAAACAAATTATATTTATAATAATAATAACAATATCAATATTATTATTAATAATAAATACCAAAAAAAACAAAATCAAAAATAAAAAATTATTTTACAAAAAAACTTTAAAAAAAAAAAAAAATTCAAAAACTAAAAAAAAAAAAAAAAAAAATTAAAATAAAAAAAAAACTTAAAAACTTATAAAAATAAAAAATTTAAAAACTTAAAAATAATAATAATAATAAAAAATTATTGATGAAATTTTTTCCTTTTCATCAAAAAAAAAAAAAATTCAAAAAAATATATTTTTCTTCTCTATTTTATTTTGCCTTTATCTTATTTTCTTTTTTTTGATTTTCTTTTTCTTTTCAAAAAAAAAAAATCAAAAACTAAAAACATAAACTTAAAAATCTAAAAACTCAAAAAAAAAACACTAAGAAAAATTTTTTATAAAACAAAAAAATTAAATTCAGTATCTATTTTGTCGTTTCGGCGCGCTTCACAATTGTGAGCGGTAGGGGATCACATATCGGTCGCGCTCACTTAGCTAAAACGTTAGTTTACGAGTCACACTCACTCTTGCCCCCTATCACCCGCACCATTTTCGTCGAATTTTTCTTTTTCGTTTTTTATTTTATATTTTTGCTTTTTACTTTTAGCTTTTGCAGGACAATACTTAATGGGCTTCCCCGAACTCCGTTTAGGGAAGATTTCTAAACCCCTGTTTTTAATTTTAAATTTTGTACATACTGCTTAGATTTTTATATATATCATGTTCCTCATACTTAGTGCAACATTGGGGACAATGTTGGACTTAAGTATGGGGGTGATTCTTATTTTTTTGTGCTCTTTTATTTCCCGCACTTAATAAAAAATTAAAAAAAACTTAAAAACATTAAAAAATTAAAAACTTCAAAAAAAAATTTCATGCTATAATAATAATAATAATAAAATATTTTCAAAAAAAAACAAAAAAAAAGAGAAAAGATGAAACATCGCTCCGCGACGTTCGACTCATCGAACCAACCACAAATAAGAGTCTGTTCGCGGGTGATCTCTTTTTTTTACTTTGTAAATATTTTTGTAAATATTCTCGTCTCCTTTCCTTTTCTTTGCTGTCTTGTAAAAATTTCTCTCCTCTTGTAAATATTTCCGAAAATTAAAAAAAAATCAAAAAATTTTATATAACTCAAAAACTCAAAAAAAAAATTTTTGCATAACCTTTAAAAATTTCCAAAAAAATGATTAAAAACACAAAAATATGAAAAAAAATTAGAAAAATTCATAAAAATCAAAAAATTATTTTGTAATAAATAATTCGAATACTTTAATTCTTAACCTTTTGCTTCTCCAAAATAATCATTTCGAGTTTATTTATAAGCGAATTTTAATTAATTCTTTATTTACTATTCGTTTTTTAATTGTAGCTCGATAAACTTAAATTTCTGGGGTTAAGATTTTAAAGAATTTTTTATGGCTTTTTCTTATTATAGGGAACTTGTCTTTCTCATTTTCACTTCTGATTTTTTGAATAAAAGCACATTTTTATGTTAGAAAATAACATTCATGGATTTCATATTATTTCTACTTATGCTTTTAGAAACGTAGGAACGTTCAAATTAAAAAGGTTGCTCTCGAAATTTTTTATTAAACTCTAGCTTTCTTTTAGAAACTAAACCATCCACTTTTTTTTCATTCCTTAATCAGTATGATTCTCCACTCACCCTTAAAAGATCCTATGTCAATGGGGATAAGATTTCGTCCCGTTAAACATAGGCACCCAATATTTTAAAAGATTATATGTTACGGAGTAAGAGGATAAAATTCATTACCCCTATACATATACATTGGGTTTTTTTTTATGAAGAAAGAAAGAAAAAAATTATAAGTTAGGAAAATAAGATTTCATTTTCCTAATTATTCAAAAAAATTATTATTATGGAGGTTCGAGAAAAAAATTACCTCGCCTCAAAAATCCAAGCCTTCTTCATATCCGCCAAACCACTTAGCCTATTTTTCATGATTCTAGAATTAATTTAAATCTTTTTGAGAGCATAATTTTTAAATTGAATTATTTCCTATCAAATTCTTTTTAGCTAAAGTTTTTTCGATAATTCAAATCCATTTTTGTTAAACTAACAAAATAATTTTCGCTTCCTATTTTTCTCGTTTAGAAGTATTTTTGAAACGGTTCCTCTATTTATAACATTTTCATAATTTAGGATTTAATTCCGAAACCCCGGAAATTCATTTCGATCTTTCGTACAATTAAATCAAGCGGTAGTTAAATTTAGGATTCTTTTTAATTCCTTATAGGTTCATCTCCAACTTTTGCTCTGGAATAGCAAAAGCTTAAGTATGGGGGTATTTGATGAGTTGTAAATATACCTATATTTTCGTATTTTATTTAAGTCATTTTTGTTTATTTTTATATTTTTTAGTTTGTTTTATTTAATAAAATGCTTCTTTTTTGTAATTTTTTATTTCTAACTTAGTTTTTTTTGTTTTCTGAATTTTTCCAGAAAATCATTTTTTCGGCCATGTCACGCCCGTGTCACCCCCCGACACGGGCGTGTCAGGCCCTCAACGCAATCAGCCAGTCGAAACAAAAATTTCACTGACCCGTGCCAGACACGCCCAACGTCACGCCCGTGTCAAGGCTTGTCACGCCCGTGTCGAGGCCGACCTGCAAGCCTAGTCAAACAGTCAACGCTGCCGACATCAGGATGCCAGCTGTCCGGGTCACGCCCCCCTGTCACGCCCGTGACAATTCTGTCACGCCCGTGTCCGCCACGTGGGCTGCCCCGAAGTCAAAGCGCGCGTCAAATCCACAGAGCTAGCTCCCTGTCACGCCCAAGTCACGCCCGTGCCTGACACCTGTCACGCCTGTGACCTGGGGCGTGACCGCCACGTTTTCAGCCGAAGTCAAAGCTCCAGTCAAATCACCAATCAACTCATAAACAGTACTGTCACGCCCCCCTGTCACGCCCGTGACCTAGAGCGTGACCGACCCGAAATTTTGCCTAAAAAAAGGCAGCTGCTGTATGAGAATTCTGTCTCCTTTTTGACCAAATTACTTAGGGGAGGTGCTGCCCATTTCGATTCCAAATGCTATGTAAGGGAATTTTATCCCCCTCTCTCTTAGTTTGTATTAGGATGTTTGCTTTATTCTACTTTGTAATAGCCTTTTTATTTATAAAATGTTTGTTTTTCTCTCTTCGCATGGCTTGGAATTCAATTAAGCGCCCTAACTTAAGTAATTTTTCGTTTCCCTTTTTTGTTCTTTTCATGTTTTATCTTTTTCAGCTTTATAACATAGCTTAGTTTAGGATTTTATCGCACTTTCTAGCCGTTATAATGCCCATTTTATTTTCATTTTCCGTACCCGTTTAGCTTTAGTTTATTTTTATTTTCACTTTTTATGCATTTCTACCGCATTCTAGCGGTAGAAATGCAGTTGTTCTAATTTTTCGGCAACTTCCATTTTGCGTTTATTTGCAAAACCTTTCGCTCCGTTTAATTTTTATTTTCTCTTCTTATGCATTTCTACCGCATTCGAGCGGTAGAAATGCAGTCGTTTTAATTTTCCGAGCACTTAGCTTTTCGTTTTAATTTTCAAAACTTTTTGTCCGGTTAATTTTTATTTGCACTTTTTATGCATTTCTACCGCATTTTAGCGGTAGAAATGCACTTGTTTTAATTTTTCAGTGACTTTGTTTTTCTTATTTTTGCAAGTGTGCGTTCGTGTATGAGTTAGATTTTATTGCTTTATTTCAATTTCTGTAGAGTGTGTGCGTATGCATTTATTTCCGCCTACTCATTAAGAGTTAAATGGCGCTCTGCTTTCATTTTCCGCCCACTCGTTTGAGTGGGACTTGTCTTTTACTGCTTTCATTTTCTTCCTACTCACTTGAGTAGGAAAACTTAGAGTGCGTGCGTGTGTTTTCTTTCAAGTAGAGTGCGTGAGTACGTTTCATTTCTGTAGAGTGTGTGTGTGTATGAGTATAAATTTACCCCCGCCCACTCGCTCGAGCCGGGATTCGCATTTACTGCTTTCTTCAGTCCTACTCGTTTGAGTAGGACTTGCAATTTTCAGCTTTCTTTACTGCTTTCTTTACTGCTTTCTTTACAGCTTTCTTTTCTGCTTTCTAGCGTAAGTGTCCCCATTCCGATGAGTGGCTAACCGCCCTTAGCCCTCAATATCGAAGAGCATTGGGACAGATAAAGTAGCTTTAAATAATTAAAGGTCATGTTTTCTATTTAATTAAATTTCTTAAGGTTTACCCCGGGTTAACGACGCGTAGGACCGCATAATCGATGTGCGGGCTCTATTTCCGTTATCCATACGCAACGCCGAGAGGCCACACGTATGGACCGATCACCCTTGGGTAAAGAGAGCTCCGCGCTAACCCTCGAGAGAGGAGGCGCGTGACTCTACCGGATTGGGTTCCCCACCCAATAGCGGGGTTCTCAGCGTAATGCGGGCGTTAAGAGGAATCCTTCGTCGGTCTAGCGATCGGTCGAATAGTCTTAGCGTTCAGGTGAGCGATATCCCTAGACCAAGGTGAGCTCATATCTAAGGAACCTCCACGGCCGAGTCTCCGCCTTAATTAATTTGAAATTTAGGATCTCTTTTTATTAAAAGTTATTTTAGTTCAAATTCTCTTTTGATATCATCGCGCCGAGTTCTTCATCGGCTTTCTGCATTTTATTTCCTGCTTTCATTTTCTATATTGTATTTATTTTTATGTTCGCCATTCCCCTTTTTTATATAATCCACTTAAAATATTATCAGTAGAATAATAGGCTTTCAGGGAAAGAGTAGATATAGCTAAGCCGGCCCCGAGAACAATACGACCCCGATATTCCACACCGGAATATCCTGTACTACACGCGATAGGTGCACTTGCCTCCCTCTCGTTAAAACTCGGTTTCTAACAAAACAAAACGCTCTTCTTTTTATAAATAAAAACCTCCACTTTCACACCTAAATAAGAGCCGGCGTTTTAACCATCACTATTCTTCAGAAGTGTGTTCAGCCACTGCTTAGCTTTAGTTCTTAAAGAGAATGGGAAGAGTCTTAGCCTGATTGCATCATTTGTGACACCATTTATCTTGAAGGTGTCACAAATTTCAAGAAAGCTAGCTATATGTGCGTTCGGATCTTCATCTTGAAGTCCGTCAAATTGCACATATTGCTGCACCATTTGAATTATGCTAGGATTTAATTCGCAGTTATTATTTGTTATAGATGGGCGGACTATACTTGATTCTATTCCCTCGAGATTCTGTCGTGCATAATAGGACATAGTCCTTTGCACGGCCTCATCTACGTTGGGTTCTTCCATTATTAAAATAGCAAATGACTCGGAGTCCTCAACCGGCACTTGGATAGTAGGACCTTGAAATCGCGATCTTCTCCGAAGAGTACGCTCAATTTTGTGGTCCAAGTCCAAAATAACCGACGAACTCCCGCAGGTCATGCACTAAAAGAAAAGAAAAGAAGAAGAGAAAGAGAAAAAGGATAAACTAGAAAAAAAACTAGATTAGAAATTTTTTTTGAAATAGATTTTTTTTATAGATTAACTCCCGAACTTCCCAAGGACTTCCCCGTGAAGGGTTCGCAAGGTACTAGACAAGACAATGATGCTTAAAGCCCTTTTCCCTTTTCGAGAGAATTAGGTGGCGTAGAAAAATTTTGAAGTTGGTTACTATTAAGAGCGGTGATAAATTTTTTTTTCTGATTTTTTTTAAAACTATAAAGAAAGAGGATGAGAAAGAGAAGAGATAAAATTAATAGGTTCGTGTTTTCAATATATCAACGGAAGTTGGTCCCCGGCAACATCGCCAAAAACTTGTTGCGCGCTAGGGTTCGAAGAAAATAAATGCAACCGAACTAGCAACCCGATGAGGCAAGTATACCTATCGAATTGTAGCTAGGGGACACAAGTGTCGTATTGAAATTCGGGAACTGTTGGCTATGCTTACTCACACGAACGCTATTGTCTTATCGACGGAAAAACAAGGGTTTTTGAAAATCTAAGTGCAAGGGAGTAATTAAAGCTATACTAGAAAGGGAACCACCGCAATTAAGTAAAGCTATTAAGTAAAGAGCTATGCTAGAAAGGAAACTAATACAGTTAATTAAAGAGCACAAGATAGGTGATTACTACGAAAGGTAGAAAATATGAAATGGAAATGCACTCGATCAAGATTCACCTCGGCTAAAGACGATTAAGAAAATGCGATAAAAATCTAAACTTAATAGGATAAAGGACCTTGACCGTGGAGGTTCCTAAAGCTTGAACACGCTTCTCTCGAAGTTGTGCCCAACTGAGTTTAGGAAGGTCCGACCGACTCTCGTCTAAATCTGAGGCCTAAAACTCGCTTTACGCGGTGAACCCCACTATTGGATTTTACTCCAATCCGGGAGATTTGGACGTCTGCCTCTCTCGAGGGGTGCGTACAACTCCCTTTACTCTTGAATGCTCACTTCATTCTATCGGCCTCTCGGCTAGCCCAGAATGAAAGCAAAGGTGGAGAGTATATATCGATAATATACCTCCAACCCATGATTAATCAAGAGTAATTCAAGGCCCTAACCTAAAAAGAAAAGATTAATCAAAACATCATAACTGAATCGCTCGAACCTCGGATCATAAGGATCGAGTACAAGGAGGATTAGTTAATCATTATGGAATGGAGGAGGGGGAATGAGTAGTAGAGCATAAAAAAACAAAAGCTAAACAAAGAACAATTCTATTAATGAAAAGGGGCAAGTTACACTAATTGAAATTAAAATTACAAGTGCATGAAATTGAAACCTATTCTAGCCCTATATTAAGCAACTAAAATAAGACTAAAGATTACAAGGAAAGCTAAGGCAACTAAATATTAAACCATGGTTAAGCAAAAATTACAAAGGAAGAGAGAGAGAGAGAGAGAGAGAGATAAAAGCATAAAAAGATCAAGAACCAAAGGGGCAGCACCTCCCCCTCTCAACTAAAGCTTCCTGAAATGAAGAGGGGGGGTCTCAATTTATAGATTTTTTTCACGGGTTGGTCACGCCCTCCGACACGCCCTAGGGGGGTGTGTCAGGGGGCATGACAATACTATGTTGAACTCGGGCTCTGGGCTCTTGGCGGGAAGGATCATTGCCTGTGTACGTCGGTGGTCACGCCCTAGGTCACGCCCGTGTAGGTGGGGCGTGACAGGCACGTCATGTCCATAATCATTGGTTGGAAATCCGTCAGTCACCAAAAAAGGAGGGTGTCACGCCCATGTCACGGGAATGACATGGGGCGTGACAGTACTGTTTGCGTGCTGTGGAGAAACGACATTTAATGCGGCGACAGGCTTTGCGGCAGAGGGCGATACGCCCACGGTCACGCCTTGTGACACGCCCAGAGAGGGCGTGTCAGGGGGCATGACAGCGGTTTTGATCGTTTTTCTATCCCTTCCAGCAGGAGTCCTCGGGATCGGGTGACACGCCTAGGGATGGCGTGACAGGGGGGCGTGTCAGGTCATTTTGGCCAATTTTCTGGAAACCTGCAAAAAGATAAGAAAAAGTCAGTGGCAATAATATTTACATAAAATGATAAAAAATAAACTAATAATAGACATGATTTGTACAATATAAAATAGAAAATACGATAATAGTTTAGGCTACAAAACGTATTATCACCAAGCCTTCGCCTTCGGCTTCGGCCTCTACAGTCACGATAGCGCAGAGTCGTATAAGCAGCTAACCACCCGCCAGCTCGGCCATGAAGGTTTGCAGGCCCATCTGCGGGCCTTCGTGCTTCATCACATGATGGTCTACCGCAGCTTCCAGCTATGCAATGCCTTGCTGACTGCCGAGCAGGAGCGTGACCTGGCGAAGGAGAGCGCGGCCGACGCGGAAAGGAGGTTCGGCCTTGCCGACGCTCTACTCGAAAAATCTTCCGGTGGCTTGGTAATCACTGGATATCTCTGCTCATCTTACTTAGAAAAGATTATTCTTGCGCTTGTTATGAACTCTACCTCCGCAGGATGCCGAATTCGCAAGCGCATTGTGAGGCGAGGTGGCTCAGCTGCAAGCTCAGCTTGCCGGGCAGGAGACTCAGCTTGCCGAGCAGAGGACGCTGATGAGTTGTAAATATACCTATATTTTCATATTTTGTTTAAGTCAATTTTGTTTATTTTTGTCTTTTTTTATTAGTTTTATTCAATAAATTGCTTATTTTTATAAATATTATTTCTAACTTAGCTTTATTTTTATTCCAGAAAAATTCCCGAAATATTCCAGAAAAAGTCAAAATGTTGACAGACACGCCCGTGTCACATGACCGACACGCCCGTGTCACGCCCTCGACGATCGCCGACCACAGGTGCCAGCTTGACGATCGACGATCATCAAACCGAGCTCGACACGCCCCTAGACACGCCCGTGTCAAGGTGTGACACAGGCGTGACTTTGCCACCTGGCCCGACGTGACGCGCGCGACTTTGCGACCGGACCGCGCCCAGATCGACCTCCCCGACACGCCCCAGTCACGCCCGTGACTGACACATGTCATGTCCGTGACCTGGGGCATGACCGCCATGTTTTCAGCCGAAGTCAACTTTCCAGTCAAATCACCCGATTAGCTCATGAAAAGTAGTGACACGCCCCCCTGTCACGCCCTAGTCACGGGCGTGACCAACCCGAAATTTTTCCTATAAATAAGAGTTTTCTGTAATTCCCAAGGGTTCACCATTTTGAGCTAAATTTAGTGTCTTTTGTGGGCTGCCCTTGGTGCACTTTCATCTTCATGTAAGGAGACTTTCTCTCTCTTCCTTCTTATGTTTGTTTTAGCTTTTCCTTTAGCTTTGTAATAGTTTGTAATAGCTTTTTTATCATAAATAAAATGTTGTTTTTTCTCTTTCTACATGGAATGAAAATGAAATTTGGTTGGCTCACTCTCTTTCTCCTTTTTATCCTAAGTTCATCTTTGTTTTTCCTCTTTAAGAAAGTGTGTGTGTGTGTATGAGTATAACTTGTCTTAATTTTTCATGCAATATGTTGTAATGTTAGGCTTTATTTTAGGCCTTTATCAAAAAATTCGAGCCGTTATAATGGCAAAAATTTAGTTTAAGTCTTTTTTTTAAAGAATCAAAGTTATATTGAAAACTTTCTAAAGCGTTATATTTTCATTCCTATGAAGTTGTAAAAGTGGTTTTAAGGTGTTTTTGTTTTTGTTTTTTTTTACTTAGATTTGCTTTAGGATTGTAAAAACTGTTTTGGTCCTTTAATTTTTCTTTTCGCTTTTTAATCATTTCTACGAAATCCTATGGATGAAAATGTAATCGTTTTAATTTTTCAACAACTTTGATTTCAACTTTGTTTTCAATTCCAAGTGTTCAAACAATTTTTATTTCATATTTTTATTTGTTTTTGGCAAGTTCTAAGGGTAGAAAAGTTGTAGTTTTAATTTTTAGATAACTTTTGTTTTCATGTTATTCTTATGTGTGTGTGAGTGTAAGAGAATAACTTTTCATGCTTTCTTTTATGCTTTCTTCAATTATGAAGTGTGTGTGAGTGTTTGAGGATAACTTTTAATGCTTTGTTTAATGCTTTATTTAATTATGTAGAGTGTGTGCGGGTGAGCATTTATTTCCGCCTACTCGTTAAGAGTTAAACGGCGCTCTGCTTTAATTTACCGCCCACTCATTTGAGTGGGACTTGTAATTTTCATTTTTTTGTAACTTAGTTTCTTTTTATTTATGCATTTATTTCCGCCTACTCGTTAAGAGTTAAATGGCGCATTGCTTTAATTTACCGCCTACTCATTTTTGAGTAGGACTTGTACTTGCATTTATTTCCCCCTACTCATTCGAGTAGGGCTTGCTTTATTTACTTTCTTTATGGTTTTGAAGTGTGCGTGAGTGCCTGCATCAATTAGCTTTCCTTCAATATATCTAAATGTCCTATTTTTTTATGTTTTCTCTTATAATTGTTTAGTGCTTAATTTCAAACTCACGTTTCGCTAAAACCATAAAGCCGTCCCATACCGATGAGTGGCTAATCTCTTTTAGCCTTCGGCATCGAAGAGCATTAGGACATATAAAATGATTTGAAATAATTAAAAAACTTTATTTTTATTTTAATTTAAGGACATAAGGTTTGCCCCGGGTTAACGACGCATAGGACCACATAATCGATGTGTGGGCTCTATTTCCGTTATCCATACGCGACGCCGAGAGGCTGCACGTATGGACCGATCCCCCTTAAGTAAATAGAGCTGCGTACGCCCCCTCGAAAGAGGAGAAGCGTAGTTCTGCCGGATTGGGTTCCCCACCCAATAGCGGGGTTCTTAGCGTAAAGCGGACATTAAGAGGAATCCTTCGTCGGTCTAACGATCGGTCGAATAGTCTTAATGTTTAGGTGAGCAATATTCCTAGAGATAAGTGCGCTCATATTTTTGGAACCCCCACGGCCAAGTGCCTTTTATTAATTTAAAAACAAAGTTTAATAATTGTTGAGAATTATTTTAGTCTTAATCCGATTCGATGCCGAGCGTTAACCCATCATCGAACTAACTTAGCAAAATTCAGCTCTCTTTCTTTCCGTTTTAATTAAACTAAAAAATCCCACCTTATTGATAGTAAGATAATAGTGTTCCGGGAAGAGTAGATATAATCAACGCGTCCCCGAGAATAATTCGACCTCGGTATTTTCCCGAATACCGAGTACTACTTGCGATAGGTGCACTTGCCTCCTCTCGTTAGAAAACTCGATCATCTAACTCGGCCCGCGGAATCTGACCATTTCGAACCAACCACAGCCGGTATCTGTTTCGCATCCATCAGACGCGCTCTCGCGAGCAGGAGGTTGTTGCTGCCCAGCTGAGGATGGAGGCAACGAGGTTGAAGGAGAAGAACAAGGAGCTCCACAGCGAGGTCCTCCGCCAGGCTGAAGCTCTCATTCCTCCAGGTGCCAGCGAGCCACCCTTCCCCTACAAGAGGCCTCGGGTCTTTGGCGAGGCTGACGTCGCAGAGCAGCTGCGAGTCAACTCCATTGAGTCTGTCGACGTCGCAGAGCAGCTGCAAGTCAACTCCATTGAGTCCGTCGAGTGTCTCCTGAAGGCCATGCGGGGGATAGGAATTTTGGCGGAAGGTTGCGAAGGAGTCACCGTCCGGGATCTCCTGCCGACCTTGTTCCCACCCAGCCCGCTCAGTGAGAAAGAAGACAGCTTCGACTCGCTCTTCGCATGGGTGGTAGAGAAAGACACCCAGCTCGGCGGCGAGGAGGATCGCTGCACAGGGGAGGAAGACGAGAGCTGACTGGGATCCTCCATTTTTGTTTTCTTTTTTCCCTTGTATCTTGTTGAGGCAAGCCTCACCTTGTAATTATAATAGTAAAACAAACATTTTTTGCACAATTTTTCTATCTTTTATTTAAGCTTACTTGCGACATTGTACCTGCGCGAGTGATACCCCTTTAGGCGATCCTGCCGAGTCCTACCTTGTCCATAAGATACATTTGAGTTAGGACGAGCGCTTGCGGCGAGGTCGGACTTGCTTGAGGGAACTGCCCCCCCCCCCCGTTAAGTCTGAGACGGGACCGGGAGTTCCTTGGTAGCGAGCCGGAGAGGGCAGAATATCCCGAACTCGCCGTCTTGGCTGGCGAGCTCGCCCCTGGGTGCTTTTCTCGGACCAACTCAGCCATGCCAACTAGGTGGAAGCCTGGCAGGGGAGTGACGAGACCTAACCCCAGAGCGAGAAGACTTAGGAACATTTGCCTATCCCGGGTGCTAACACCAGGCTAGTCAGCTAGGTGAGAGCCTGAGGGCGGGTGTTGAACATCCTCCAGGCTTAGCCCCAGGGTCATAGCGATGTCCATCGAAACTCAGCTGTGCGAACTAGGTGGAAGCCTGACAGGGGAGTGACGAGACCTAACCTTAGAGCGAGAAGACTTAGAAACATTTGCCTATCTCGGGTGCTACCACCGGGCCAGTCAGTTAGGTGAGAGCCTGAGGGCGGGTGTTGAACATCCTCCGGGCTCAGCCCCAGGGTCATAGCAATGTCCATCGAAACTCAGCCGTGCCAACTAGGTGGAAGCCTGGCAAGGGAGTGATAAGACCTAACCTCAGAGCGAGAAGACTTAGAAACATTTGCCTATCCCGGGTGCTACCACCGGGCCAGTCAGCTAGGTGAGAGCCTGAGGGTGGGTGTTGAACATCCTCCGGGATCAGCCCCAGGGTAATAGTGATGACCATCGAAACACAGCCGTGCCAACTAGGTGGAAGCCTGGCAGGGGAGTGACGAGACCTAACCACAGAGCTAGAAGACTTATAAACATTTGCTTATCCAGGGTGCTACCACCGGGCCAGTCAGCTAGGTCAGAGCCTAGGGCGGGTATTGAACATCCTCCGGGCTCAGCCCTAGGGTCATAGCGATGTCCATCAAAACTCAGCCGTGCCAACTAGGTGGAAGCTTGGCAGGGGAGTGATGAGTCCTAACTCCAGAGCGAGAAGACATAGAAATATTTGCCTATCCCGGGTGCTACCACCGGGCCAGTCAGCTAAGTGAGAGCCTGAGGGCGGGTTTTGAACATCCTTCGGGCTCAGCCCCAGGGTCATAGCGATGTCCATCGAAACTCAGTCGTGCCAACTAGGTGGAAGCCTGGCAGGGGAGTGACGAGACCTAACCCCAGAGCGAGAAGACTTAGAAACATTTGCCTATCCCGGGTGCTACCACCGAGCAGTCACATAGGTGAGAGCCTGAGGGCGGGTGTTGAACATCCTCCGGGCTCAGCCCCAGGGTCATAGCTATGTCCATCGAAACTCAGCCGTACCGACAAGATGGAAGCCTGGCAGGGGAGCGACGAGACCTAACCCTAGAGCGAGAAGACTTAAAAACATTTGCCTATTGTGCTTTGAATCGCGAGCCCTCCTGCCATCATAGTTTTGCAAAAGCACAAGATATGATAATGAGATTTATTTTTATTCATGGAATAAGAGTACCTACAACTATTTCATGGGTAAAAACGTTTCAGATCATCGCCATTCCAAGTAGGGCTGAGGGTCTCCCCTTTTACATCCTGGAGGCGATACCCCCCTGATTTTAGGACCTCCTGCACAATGTAGGGGCTCTCCCAATTGGGATGGAGTTTTCCCACAGCGGCCGATCTCCCTACCGCGTCCACTTTTTTCAAGATACGGTCTCCTTTCGCGAACTGCTTGACTTGGACGTGCTTGTTGAAGTACTTGGCCATCCTCCGCTTGGCCTCCTCCATCCTAACGGTGGACAAGTCACGTTAATCCTCGACCATATCAAGGGAGAGTCGGAGCTCCTCCTCATTTCCTAATCTCCACTCTTCCCTTCCAGCCCCCGCCTCGGCGACCCGGGGTGTCCGGACCTCGAACTCGTTGGGTAGAACGGCTTCGCAGCCATGGGAAAGTTTAAAGGCGTCTCTCCCGTGGCCGTATTGGGAGTGGTCCTAAGGGCCCAAAGGACTAAAGGGAGTTGCTCCACCCAGCTCCCCCTTAGATTTTCTACTTTCTTTTTCAAAAAGTTAACGATTATTTTGTTGGCCGCCTCCACCTGCCCGTTGCTCCTGGGGTGGTGGACAGAGGCAAACTGGAGGTCAATTCCCAGTTGTTCGCAGAAGCGAATGAACTCCGTGCTGGCGAACTGAGGCCCGTTGTCCGTGACGATTGCCTGTGGTAGCTCGTTCCTGCAGATGATCTCCCCCCAGATAAAATTCCAGATCACCTGGGAGGTTACCTTGGCTAGAGCCTTCACCTCCAGCCACTTAGAAAAATAATCGATCATGACCAGCAAAAACCTTCTCTGCCCGCTATCCTGAGGGAAAGGCCCTACGAGGTCCAAACCCCATATGGCGAAGGGCCATGGTGCCATGATGCTTCTTAGTCTCCGAGCCAGCTGTAACTTAGAGCGGGGCATAGAGATGGCACTTATGGCATTTTTTCACGAATTCGGCTGCATCCTGACCGAGGGTAGGCCAGAAGTACCCTTGTCTGATGATCCTCCCTTCCAAGGTCCGGCTCTCTGAATGACTTCCACACTCGCCGGAATGGACCTCCTCCAAAATTTTATGCATCTCCCTTTCGGCCATGCAATGAGCCAGCATCCCCGAGAGGGTCTTGCGGTACAACTCCCCCTCGCGCAAGAGGTAGTATGCTGTCTTGTGCTTGATCCCTCTACGATCCATCCCCTCCGGGTACTCTCCCGTGGACAGAAAGGTGACGAAGGGGTCCATCCATGAGGGATACTGCTCCACCTCCATTAGTTCCCCCTCCTCGATGGAAGGTTGGAAGAGATCTGTGGTGGTGCCCCCCACCCTGGGTTCGTGCTTTGCCAGCTGGTCTGCCTGCTCATTTTCCTCTCGAGGTACGTGCTTGATGGAGAAGATCTAGAAGGTCCCTATAATTCTCTTCGCCTTTGTCATATAGAGTTGCAGGGTGGGCTCCCTTGCCTTAAACTCCCCATTGATCTGGGAAGCCACCACCATGGAGTCAGTGAGGACCTCCACGTCATGTACCCCTAACTCCCTTGCCAGGCGCAGACCTGCGATTACAGCTTCGTATTCGGCCTGATTATTGGTGATAGGGAAATGCACTACCATGGTTTGTTCGATTCTTGTCCCCTGGGGACTTTCCAAGATGACTCCAACCCCAAAGAAAGTCTCCCCGAGGCACCGTCCACCACGACCTTCCAAGGGACCGGACGAGAGAGTGGCTCCTCCGCCACCTCGACCACATAGTCTGCTAAGAAATATGCCATAGCTTAGGCCTTGATCGAGAGGCGGGGAACGAAGGAGATGTCGAACTCGCTCAGTTCCACCGACATTTGGCCAACCTTCCTGAATGCTCCACCCCCTCGAAGATGCTGTAGAGGGGGTGGTCAGTCACCACTCGGATCGAGTGTGCCTGAAAATAAGGTCGGAGCCTCTGGGCTGAGATGATCAGAGCGAAGGCCAGCTTTTCCAAGATTGGATACCAAAGCTCGGCCTTCCTCAATATCCGACTCACATAATAAATAGGGAGTTGCTTCTTCCCCTCTTCCCGAACTAAAACCGAGCTCAAGGCCTCCGCCCCGACCCCAAGGTACAAAAATACGTCCTCCCCCCCTTTTGGCCCTTGGAGCAGGGGAGCCTGAGTTAGCTGTTTCTTTAAGGACTGGAATGCCTCCTCGCACTCTGAGGTCCATTCAAACTTCTGATCCCCTCTCAAGGTTTTGAAAAACGAGGAGCACCCCTCCCCAGCTCGGGAGAGGAACCTGCTCAACCCTGCCAACTTCCCTGTCAACCGTTGTACCTCCTTAGCATTTTGCGGTGACCTTAGTTCCACGATCGCCCTGACCTTATCTGGATAAGGTTCTATACCGGTAGGGGTGAGGAGATGCCCCAGGAACTTTCCCCTAGTCGCCCCGAAGATACACTTCAGGGGGTTCAATCTCATCTTGTATTTGCGGAAGGTGTCGAATGTCTCTTCCAAATCCCGGAGGTGGGAATCGACGTCCAAGCTTTTGATCATTAGGTCGTCCATGTACACCTCCAGATTTCTCCCCTTCTTCTCTCGGAAGACCCTGTCCATCATTTTTTGGTAGGTCGCCGCCGCATTTTTTAGCCTGAAGGGCATCATTTTATAGCAATAGCATCCATCCCCTATGATGAACGAGACATCTTTGACGTCGGGGGGGGGGGGGGTGCATTCTAATTTTGTGATAACCTGAAAAAGCATCCAGAAAACTCATTACAGGGAAACCGACTGCTGAGTAAACCAACGCGTCGATCCGAGGCAAGGGATAACAATCCTTCGGGCATGATTTATTAAGAAGAGAAAAGTCAATACACATCCTCCACCGACCGTCTCCTTTTTTAACCATTACAACGTTGGAGACCCAGCCAGGGTATTGGATTTCGGATTCAAAGCAAGCCTTGAGGAGCTTGGAGACTTCCTCCTTGATGGGCTCGGCGAGCTTGTCCGCGATGGAACTCTTCTTCTGCTGGATGGGGCGAGCCCCCGGGTCCAGGTTGAGGCGATGGCAGGCCACGTTGAGGTCGATCCCCGGCATATATGCGGCATTCTAGGCAAAGACGTCCACATTCTTCTGGATGCACTCCAGCATCCTGCCTTGAGCCTCCGGGGTCAGTCCTCCGCTGACGCGGACCTTATCCACCCTGCCTCCGATGGTGAGACCTCTATCTCCACCACCTCCTTTGCTGCCTCCAGACGAGACTGCTCCCCCCATTCCTCAGTACCTCCCCCTCCGGGGGAGTGGATCTCTTCCTCAGCTTCCTCCATGGCCATTGCCTTGGCCGGCTCTCGGGCCACTTCCGCGACCCCCGCCTGGGTGCGGCACTCCTCCATCTTCATTTCTTCCCCGCCAGCTTCTTGCTCTACCTCCTCCAACCTCCGCCCCGTCTCCTTCGACACCTCCATCCAAGAGATGGAGTTCACTGCCAAGACGTAGCACTCCCTTTCCTCCTTAGTGTCTCCTCGAACCCAGATCTGGACCCCCTTGACGTTGAACTTTAGGCACTGGTGGAACGACAAGGGGACGCAGCAGAAGGAGTTGATGAGGGGTCTTCCGAAGATGGCGTTGTAGCTACTGGGGGTGTCTACGATGACGAACATGTAGTTACGTGACTGCGCCCCAGAGTGATATTGAGTCCCACTCCTCCCTCGACTTCTTTCCTCTCCCCCGAGAAGCCGAACAGGGGCACGTCCGAGGCCAACACCCTTCTGGCCTCTACTTTCATCGCGTCGAATGCCCTCTTGAAGATAACATTGACCGAGCTCCCGTTGTCGACGAAGATCCGGGAGATGGTAAAATCCTCGATGGCTGTCTAGATGACCAACGCATCGCAAAAGGGGTCCTCGTGACCCGGCATATCCTCCCTAGAGAAGGTGATTTTCTCATCAGGGGGCGGGGACTGGGATGTGGAGCCAACGCTCCTTCAGTACATGGTGTGGAGGCTTGACTGACGGTAAGCCTCGATCCCAGCCCCACCGTGGATCGCTCCAATCCTTCCTCGGGTACCCAAATCAACCCGATCTTCACACCGATCCTCTTCCACCCGAGGCGGATCTCCTCTATCCACACTTCCTGATGGTTTTACTGTTGTTGCTCCCAATTTCCTCTCATCTCGAGGACCTCCGGGCACGTGGATGTGAGGTGCCCTTCCTCTTGATGAAAATCACAATAGGGCAGGTCCACCCTGACCTCCCTTCTTCTCCTCAACTTCCCTCTCCTCCTCTCTCTCATGGCAATTGCCATTGCCTCCTCCTGGTCGGGGAGAGGGGGTCTCTGGCCCTGCCTACCCCCATGGGGGTTGAACTTCCCTCAGCCACCCTGACGGTTATCTCCTCCTTGATAACCCCTCTGTGGTGCCTTGTCCTGCCACTCCAGTCTCCATCCCAAATGGTGGGTCTGCTCTAGACGACCCACCTGGGTTGTTGTTGCTGCTTTGGCTACTCCCTATGCCGGGGCTCAGCCCTCCTCTCCTCCTGAGCTCGACAACCCCTTGGCCTCTCCTCCTCCATGGCACACTTGGCCAACCTCCACGCAAACTCCGGGTGTGCTGCCTCCATATCAGGCCTCTCTGGCCTCCCTCTCAAGGTGTGTCTCAAAAGACACTGGAGGTGATCTCTTCAGTTCCATCGCGAAGAACACGGACTGGAGACCCAGGGTGAAGGCCACCATCATGCAATGTCCCGACATCTCCTTTACTTGGGCCAGTTCCTCCTGGAACCTATCTAGATAGCTTCCCAAAGTTTCCCCCACCCTCTGCTTGATGCGGAATAAAGACTCGGCCTCCTACTTCCTCTTCTTGGAAGTGGTGAATCTCAACATGAACCCCCGTCGCAGGTCCTTGAAGCAGTAGATGGACCCGATCAGGAGTTGATGAAACCACTCTCTCGCCTTCTCCCTGAGGGTGATGGCGAAGAGTCGGCACTTAAAGCCATCCGACATCTGTCAGATAGAGACCATGTCCTCAAACCACTGGATGTGGTGGACTGGGTCCCCTCTCCCGGAGCAATAGGACATCTCCGTCTCACAGAACCCCTATGGAACTGGGGCTTAAGAGACGAACTCGTTGAAGGGGCTTCCCCCCTCAGCCGGGCGAGACGGGAACTCCCTCCCTGCTGTCTCGCCGAAGTGGTACTCGGCAGCCGAGCCGGGGAATATGACTTACCCCTAGAACTCGCGCTTGCCCATCTTGGCGGGCTCCTTCCCTAGTCGCCTGAGCGGCGCGTCGTTGCCGAGCGCGGGAGCGGCGACCACTGGGACTGCTGGTGTCACTCTCTCGGCTCGCATGTCGAGTGCTTTCCTAACGAGCCTGAGGATCTCCTCCCTGAGCTTCGCTGGCACACCCGATGCTGGGGGCGGAGGAGGGGGTGGCGAGTTGCCCCTGCCTGATCCTTGGCCTTCTTCTCCGGTCATCGAACTTGCAGAAGATTTTCTCTGCTGACCACTCTCCACGCTCACCACACCAAAATGTTGAAACCGGAAAATCGGTCTCTGTGGAGTTCGACCCTTGGGGGAAGGGGTGGTCGCGCACCTACTCTGCTCCTGCAAGAAAACGACAAGAAAGTGAAGAACAAAGGACTAGACCAAGGGCCCGACGCGGAGGTCCCACCCGACACTCGGAAGATCTTAGAGCGCTTCCCCTCCTTAGCCAATTGCCTGGCTAAGGTACCTCAGAAAGCGCTAGGAGACCTGAGAAGTAGTAAGCCTGACTTTCTGAGGTACCCCTTGGGTCCTATTTATAGAAAACTAAAAACGGCCTGCAAATAGCCTATCTCTGCATGTCAGAAATTACTGAAAGCCCCTTGGGCTGGCCTGCCAACAGCCAAAATCCGTTGTTATGAGAAGGTAGGGGAACACAACTGGGGGCGGGATGGCCACTGGATCCCCTACTCGGCCAGGGCGGCGAGAGCTCGATGGTGCTGGCACTCGACGATCCTGCTCGGCCAATGGCGAGTGCAAGCTCGCCTGGTGAGCAACTCCGCTTTGGCGAGTGCGGGCTCGACACTTTCCCCTGACGAGTAAGCGACTGGGTTCAGCTCTAAGAACCCTGAGCTCTCCCCGACGATCTCCAAGCTCGGTACGACGATTTGCCGAGCTCGAGCTTGGCAGAGAACCCTGCCCGGCCGTGAGGCGGTCTGGACCGGCCGGTCTGGCTTCCGCAGACCCACTCGGCGGATACGGGGTTGTACAGGGGGGTTTGGTTTGGATTCCTAATGCTACAGAACAAGAAGAAACTACTACGGGTTGCTTGTACCGCTTCGCTTGGTGGATGGAGTGAGAGCAGGCCGCTATGCCGTACTTTGGTAGGGGGTTGACGGAGAGCAAGTGCGGAGAGTGAGGGTCTTAATAACCTCTTGAAACACCAACTCAAGCCTTTGCTAGAGTGGTTTAAAGTGCGCTAGTTAGTGGGTGTGAGCAAAGACGAGTGCATCACAGCTAACAACAGAGCAAGTAACTAACCAAACACACTTCATTTATAGACAAATTAAAAGTAAGTTTACTTCTTTTACAAGCTTAAGAGTACATTCCACAAAGAGAAGAGGTAGAGTAAACCGAAAGAGGAAGGCGTGGGCGTAGCTCTTGGCCGGAGTGTTGGGTTATCAATCCACTTCACGACTCTGACCGTGGTTTCTACCGGATGTAAGTGGGTCGTCAATCCACTTATTCTTTTCCATCTTATTTCTTTCCTTCAATCCTTTCTTCCTTTTGTCCAGAGGAATGGAACCAAAAGTTCTCGTTGCTCATTACTGGTGCCCAGGAGCTCTTTGAAGGTTGAAGATTGCTTTGGATGGCCAAAGAATGCTTCCCGGAGGGTGTAGATGGGTGGAGGACCTGTGGAGAAGTGGAACGGCGCTTCCCGCGCAACCGTTGATCAGAAAAATGTCAAGCGTTGACCTAAATCACGGAGCAGAACTTTATATACGGAAGCAGAATAATCATAGCCCACGATAAGTAGCACACGACAAGTGGTCATGCGTACTGTCAGTTGATGATCGTGCGTAATTCCCCAGAGAAACCTACAGCTGGACATAAATTTCTGTATATATGCACACGATCAGTGGCGCACGACCGGTGGTCGTGCCCACTGAATCCCCTAATCATGCGATTGGCAATGGCAGAACTGCAGAAAAAAATCAGGTAAATGGGCACGAGCAGTGTCGCACGACCAGTAGTCGTGCACACTTTGTCCAGTGCTCGTGTGGTTGTCTAGGCAGAACATGGAAAATGGAGAAGATAGAGAACATGATCAATGGCGCACAACCAGTGGTCGTGGACAATATGTCCAATGATCATTAGGTCATCGAGATAGAACTAGGAGAATGGAGAACGTAGTGCGCACGATCAGTCGTGTATGACCAGTCGTCGTGCACAATAAGTCTAGTGTTCATGTGCAGTATTCTTGTACCATTTGGGATTTCCTGAACGATCCCAGAACACGCACGCGACCTATATACATGCAGTAAAAACATAAAGGCCACCAAAATGTGCACACTACATTCTCTAGACATAGAGAAACACCAAGTAAAGAGTGGAAGTACAAAAACAACGAAATCACACGTAAAATGAGCCTACGGTGCACTTGACATGAAATTACATAAAAACGAATATTAGCAATTATGGCTCTCAAGTGTCGTGCAATAATGAGAAAACTGGCCCAGATGAGTCCAAAAATATGTGTTTAACTTGGACTCATCAGCCTTCTACCAAATGGATGTGAAGTAAGCATTCCTCAATGGGGATTTGAAAGAGGAAGTATACATAGCGCAACCCCAAGGTTTTGTCAATTCTTAATTCCCTGAACTTTTTTATTTCTTAAATAAAGCTCAATACAGTTTATAGAAAGCTCTTCGAGCTTGGTCTGAGACGTTGTCTAGCTTTTTTCTTGAGAACATGTTAATAGGGGGAAGATAAACAAGACATTATTTCTTAGGGAAGTTAAAGACAAGATTCTGTTAGTGCAAATCTTTGTCGATGACATTATATTTGGCTATACAGAAGACAACCTTTGCAAAAAAGTTTCCAAACTTATTCATGGGAAGTTTTAAATGAGCAGTATGGGTGAGTTGAAGTATTTCTTAGGACTTCAGGTGAAGCAATCTGAATATAGAATTTTCTTCTCTCAGGCGAAGTTCACCAAGGATCTTCTTAAGAAATTCGGAATAGAGAGCGTAACCTCGATGAGGAATTCAATGGGTTCAACTGTGTCTCTAGACAATTATGAGAAAGGGAAACCTTTTAATGAAATCAAGTACAAAAACATAATTTGATCTTTGCTTTACCTGATTTCTAATTGACCAGATATAATGTTTTCAACATGTGTCTGAGCTAGATATAAGGTGAATACTAAGAAATCTCATTACATCGCTGCAAAGTGTATTTTAAGATACCTTAAGGGTACACCCAATCCTGGCTTATGGTGCCCAAGAAGTACTGATGTCGAGCTAATTGGCTTTTTAAATGTTGATTTTGCAGGTTGTACGGTTGATAGAAAAAGCACTTCCGGGACGTGCTAATTCCTCGGAAGACGGCTTATTTCTTTGAGCAGTAAGAAGTTTAATTGTGTGGCAACATCTACTGCCGAGTCAGAGTATATATCTGTAGGTAGTTGTTACGCACAGCTTCTATGGATAAGAGCTCAACTTAAGGATTATAATTTGAAGTTCAGAGAAATTCCAATGTTTTGCGACTCATCCAACGCAATTGTAATAAAAAACAATCCAGTTTCCCACAACTGGACCAAGCACATTGAGGTGGGCAACTATTTCATTCGGGAGCATGTAGAGAATAAGTACATAGCCCTCAGCTATGTCCCGATGGACAAGGAAGTTACAGATATCTTCACGAAGCTGTTGGACAAGGACAAGTTCTCTTTTCTTAAGAAAGAACTTGGAATGCTCAACTTGTAATCTTGAAAAGTTCATAGTTGAACTCAAGAGAAGTTTCAGCATCAGTGACTCAGAAGATTTCAAGAGAATTCTTACTCAGAATATTCTCAAGCCAGGAAATGGATTTCTCGGAAAGCTATTTATATTTCCCGAAAAGTACTTATATTTCTTGAGAACTTACTGGGTTTCACGAAAGCCTCTGAATATCTCGAGAAAAACTACTGGATTTCTTGAGAAATAACTATACATCTCGGAAAGTCTTATATTTCCCAAGAAATTGCTTCTATTTCTCGAGAAATGGATTATGGATTTCTCGAGAACCCCTAAATTTCTCGAGAAATGCCAAAACCCGTTAGAATACATCTTTGAAGAATTCAAACCGCCATTCAGGTACGCTTTTCTTTACACTTCGAAATTCTTAGTTTTATATAAATAAAATATAAGTCCATAGAAATATCCAAATTCACGAATTCGAAAAACCATTCCCGAGAAAAACGGTCCAGTTCCGCGAAGGCCATCGTCGTTCTTCTCGCAAAATCCTTCGCTTCTTCTCCGAAAAATAAGAAGTTTCTAATTCTCTCCATTTAATGGCTCCCTCTACTTTGATCGACGTCAACAGTGAAATCGTTCGAGCAGGAATTGAGGATATTTTCGATGATTTCTGAAATCTTCTGCTACTGCTTGAATCCGCCAGCCTCACCTTCATCCTGGAACATCCTTGCAAAGTTTTGCTGCCTGATGTTGAGGAGTTTTTTCGTAATGCCAAGATTAAAAGGTCTGGGAAATTGTTGAAGAGTTAAGTCAGAGATATCAAAATCAGAATCAAGCCATCTTCCTTGACTCCGTTTCTAATATTACCATTAGTTGATGAGGAAGACTATCTGGAAGCAGATGATTACTCAAGAACCTTCTCCTTTTGTGGTCTTCCACAATCCACCACTTATGTTAGAAGATAACACATGACAGATGAAAGTAAACTTTTGGAAGACATTCTATATAAGGTCTTACTCTGCAAGACATGCTCCATTGGATACATCTCCTAAGATTTCTTTGACATGATGACTGTTGTTGTGTGTCAGAAGAAATTCCAGTGGGGATACATGCTATTTGAGAAGATCAAGGAATGTCTGAAAGCACCAAACTTTGGAAGAATAATTTCTCTGCATTTAAATCAAGCTCACCTAGAGATCTTTATCTTGTCCAAAGATGTGTACATGCACTACCTAAAGAAAGTCACTATCTCAACCATTAGCTGATAGGAGATAAGAATTCAGAAGCCAAGGGAAGCTCCAACAATTCCTAGAGTTATAGATGATGAGGACAGGACCCCATCTCCTCCTCATACTCATACAGTTGGCACATCTCATGCAGCTGTTGAGGGGGAGCCTGCTCCTTTAGTTCATGAAGAAGTACAACCAATTGAGGTTCTAGAAGAAGATGTTCAATCAGTTGTTCCTGCAGCTCAGGTTCAAGAGAAAGATGTTATGATGTTGAGACAGTGGAAAAAGATAGTCTTGCTCAGTCTAATGATGAGCAGAGCACCTCTATGCATGGTGGTGGCTCAGGTATGAATGTTGATTACTCCTCTGATCAAGAAAATCTTGATGATGCTCATATAGATACTTCTGCAGCTGACATTGCCAGAATAATAGAAAATCTAACTTCAGATGATCTGTTTTTCCTCTCTCCAAAAAAGACTCCTAAAAAGTCTCTTGAAAAGATTCCTGAAGAAATTCTTGAAGAGACTCATGCAGAAACTCCAGACAATTCTCTGTACCAGGAACATATTGAGGGGGAGAATGTTGATTTGCTCTCTGAGGAAGAAATTACTCTAGAAATAGCAGAACCTCCTCTCAGGAACTTAGATTTTTCTATGCCTTTTATTCTTGGAGAGGAAGGAGATATTATGACTTCTGCCCAAAGAGGGAGAAGTAAAGTTGTAATTGAAGAAATCCCAGTATGGACACCTCCAATACTACCTCCTGCAGCTGATATTATGCCTGAAGATACCCTTTTAGGAAAAATTGAACTTATGTTAAGCAGGCAAAGAGCGTACTTTGACAAGTCTCTCCAAGAGGTCACTGAAAAAGTAACTGGTCTTGAAAAATAAATTTACAGAGGATTTACTGAAATTCAGCAAAATACAGATGAGTTCAAAAGGCTACTAAACAATGGTTGAAAGGCTATAGACCACACTATCACTATTGTTGGTGAAGTTATGAATCAAGCACATATAGTGGCAAACAATCAGATTTAATTGCTAAAGAAGACTTAACAATAGAACTTCAAGACTTGTGAAGAAGTTAGAAAATTCAAGGAAGCTGCCAAAGAACCCCTTACTGTAGAAGTCAGAAACGAGGAGAATATAGTAAAAGAAAATATAGATAAGAAAGTTAAAGAGATGAAATGTCAGTTGGATGATAAATTAAAAGAAATCAATACACATGTGGAAAAGCTTATTAAGGGGGTGAACACATATACTTTTGAGACTGCTGTATGGATACATAACCAAATCTTTCCTTATTTTTAAGGTTACCCAAATACCGCTCCACCTTACATCTTGATCCCAATATCTTAAAGCCTACCTTCTCTCCTGGTCCTGAAAAATTTTGTGGCTCCTCCTGAAGACTATTCTCAAATATAGGACTTCAAAGCAATCAATTTCCATCAAGATATACCTTCTGATGTGCCAGAGAAAAAGATAATGAAATATGGTGAGGGATCCTCTGCCAGCAGATCAATCCCCAGACAAGTTACTGCTAAAAGAATAGAACAAGAATTTGCTGAAGTTTGGATTCCTACTTCTAAATCTCATATTCTGGATACTTTGAATCTGGTTGTGGAATATAATGAAAATAAAGATGATCACTACAGTCACAAAGAGTGGGAGTTATATGAGAAGTCATTGACAAAAAGAATGATTTAAGATCGAGAATATGGTCATAATAATCCTATAGCTCCTCCTCGGCCTTCTAAGTACTATCCCAAGCAACTCAGTTATTAGAAGAGACATAGAGAGAAGAAGGAAAGACTACACCAACATCTGTTCAAATGATTTTATGATTATCTATTTTATAGAATTTTGTGGACAAGGATATTCCTATGGACAACCTCTATATATATAAAATTTTTAATTTTGCTGATCTTATTATTTATTATCTGTCTTTACATATATTATCTTACTTGTTAGTTTATTATTTGATTATCTTGATATAATTCATCTTAGTACAGAGGGTTCTTACTTCTACAAAGAGGGGGAGATTGTTGTGTATTGTATCCACAATAACCTAGATTTGTATGAAGTCACCCATGAACTAAGATGAATTAAGTTTGTATTTGATGTTATTCTGTAGTTGAGTGCTTGCAGGTAATTATTGCTAAGTGTATACCAATGTCTATTTGCAATGATTCACTAAACATAGGGCCATGTAATGTAATCCCTCATTGTGCGATCCATGGTGTTGACTCATGTATAACCTCTCTATAAGGATGCACTTTATTTTCATGTACTACAGTAATGGAAGATAGGAAGGGTTGTTGGTTTCTTCAAGAATAAAAGAAAATTTTTCAAAAAAAATCCCTAAGTCCATTTCTTGAGAAATGACAAGTATTTCTCGAGAAGTCTAATTAAATTTCTCGAAGTAAATTTCTTGAGAAAGCATAGCTGTTCTCGAGAAACCATAAGACTTCTCGGGAAATTATCTAAAAATATTCTAAGTCCTTTTCTCGAGAATTGCCTTAATGATTTCTCGAGGAAGCAAAGTTAGTTCTCAAGAAAAGAAAAGCAGTTCTCGAGAAGTCGAAATCATTTCTCTAGAAGCTATGTCTTTTTCTCGAGAAATCAATACTCTTTCGAGAAATCAAAACTTCATTTCACAAAATTTTCGTTAAGTGAATTTCTCAACCTGTTCAGACCATTTCTCGAGAAAGCAATTCTTTTCTCGAGAAATCATACTCTTCTCGAGAAATCTGTCTTCAGTTCTAATTTTACGCTAAGTACTTTTCTCGAGAAATATTATCCTTCTCTAGTAATCAGGTATTTGTCTTCAGAGAAATTTTCGGCAAGTCTTTTCTCGAGAAGCCATGTCTTTTTCTCGATAAATATAGTCATTTCTCGAGAAACCTAATGCTTCTCGAGAAATGGACATGCAAATTTTTATTTTCAAATCTGTGACGGTATTTCTAATTAATCTAAGTTAATGATGATTGATCCATTATTGGATCTTTTTGTAATGACTCATGACCGTTAGAAGAAGTTCTATATAAAGTATTTTCTATGAAACCGAAAACCCTAATCATAATTACAGTAATCAGAATCGCATTTCGCACTTTCCAAAAATCAGGAGATGTCGCCGACTCCATCGACATTCTTCTTTACGGCTCTCTGCCGATCCAGTAATTCAAGTAGAGAAATGATTTGATATATCCAAGTTTCTTTAACATCTATTTGATCGTGTTAGATCTAAGGGTTTTAGATCAAGTTTTCTCAGATTTTTCCTCAACTTTCTTCACAGAGCTTTTTAGTTTTCAAGAAGGAAGATCCTTGGATATTTTAGATCTGGAAGAGTAAAATTTTTATTGTTTGTTGTAAAAAAATTTTTAACATTTATAGGAGCTTTGTCTCCTAGATTGTAGGAAGTTTATTCTTCCGAGTGTAGATCCTTTAGTGAATCGAGTTTGTAGATCCGTATGAGGATCGAGTTTGTATATCTTGTTGTGGATCGCGGTGTGAGAGAGTTTGTTCTCTAAGGCATAGGAGCGTTTCTCCGAGGTGTAATATTGTGATAATCTGAGAAAAGGGAAGTAGCCGAATCTTACCCATCATGGTACATAGGTGAGGCGAGATAGTGGATGTACCCAATACGGGGAATTACTGTAAATCTTTGTGTCTGTGTGCTTTTATTTTTTGATAATTTTTATTTCGCAAAAAGACACAAAAATCACCTATTCACCTCCCTCTAGGTTATTTAGGTAGACGCTAGATACTTTTAGCGGCAACACCAGAGTTTGCCCACCACAGCTAAATACCAATCTTACGATGGGCTTTCCTTCGATTAGAAAATAATCGGTTACATCTGTTAAAAAGGAGAACACGAGCGACCTGGTATATGTTAGAAGAAGAGTTCGAGTTTGCTAACACAGATGGATAGCTTTGGGATTCGAACTTGCTCCCCTAGGCAGTATTGTTCATGCCTATTTATAGGCTCGGGGGCTTGCCAAAATGGGCAGGGCTAAAAATACTGGCTTCCCTGGGACTAGAGAAATGGGAAGCGCAGTGACTAGATATAGGGAGAAATAAGAGAAAAGTAACCACCTAACCGCGTGGCTAGGTAGTCAGACCTTCAATAGGTCAACACCTCCTCAGTGGCTGTTGTGTTGAGAAGACTGCTGAGAGGGATGCGAGAAGGAAAATACGTGACTAGCACTTGTCTTGTTGTTAGGACTTGAGGAAATCCACGAGAGGGGTCAATTCGGGTTAACATTCGCGAGTTCACCTTAGGTACTCGCATTAAATGTTTATTTACCTGCTTTTGACTTCTCTTTTGAAGAGTTTAGGAGGTCTTTGCGAGTTCTCTTATAGTACTTGCATTATATTTTAAATTTACCACCTTTTGATTTCACTTTTATAGAGATTAGCAAATATTCATGAGTTCACCACAGGTACTCACGCTATATGTTAATTTACCTGCTTTTGACTTCACTTTTACGGAGATTAGCTTGTGTTCGTGAGATCTCCTCTAGTACTGATGGATAAAATTCATGCTATTGTGCGATTCTAAATCATTAAGGAAAGTCTACTTATCATTCTAGAGTATAGGGTCAAGAGTCGTATTAGACTCAGATCCTGTTCAGTACTTGTACTCATAAGGAAGGGCTATTATTTTACCGAACGAATGTTAGTTTTTTGAATTCGGAAAATCTAAGAGAAATAGCGATTTAAGTGAGAAAATATCGATGATTTAAAAACTAGCACTTGATCTAGAATCCCCTTGGATTAAAATAAATTTTCATGAAACTATAAAATACAAGTCTCTAAGTTTTAATTTCGACCGCGGAGGTTCTCAAAATACGGAAGCGCCTCTCTCAAAAATAATCTATTGACTAAACTTAGGTTGATCGATTCAGACCTTTTGGCCAGTCGAAATACCTAAGCTTGCTTTAGGCGGTGAACCTCGCTATTGGATTTCACTCACATCCGGAAGAATCATGCTATCCTCTCTCGAGGAGTGCATGCAACTCCTTTTATCTTTGAGTGATCTACTTATATCCTTAACCTCTCGGTAAATTTAGAATACGAATCTAAGATCGACAAATCATATTCGCGATATATGAAATCGACGTAGTTGAATTCAATGATAAATCGAATTAAATAAAATAGTGAACTTGATAATTTGAGACAAGTAAAGCAAATGTATTTTATTCCAAGGTTCGTCATGATCAAGCGCTAAATGGAATTTAGCTACTAATCATGATAGGAAAATTACATGAAATATTTAAAAGTGAAATGATTATAAAAAGGAGTACTTGAATTGAAAATTACTACAAGCTAAAAGTTAAAAAATACATGAAAGAAAATGCAAGAAAAGCTGAAAACAAACTCAAAAACTGACTCCACCACTCTCTCTTCATCCCTTTTGAGCTCTTGCCAAATTCACCATTCTTCGGGTCACGCCCCTTGGTCACGCCTGTGACCTAGGGCGTGACTATACAGTTACTAGAGATAGTGGGAAATGGAAATGGCGGGAATTAAAATCTGGCAGTTACGGGAAGTCACGCCCGTGACCTAGGGCATGTAAGATCGAAAATGAAGATCTGAAACCAGTTTCATAATACATAGCAAGCCTAATTGTCATGTCTGCCAGTTACCCCAGTGACTTTGAGATCGCGCCCGTGACGAGGTATGAAACTTTAATCCGACATGGAAAAGATTTATGGAGCTCCTAGAGGGTCACGCCTGCTAGTCACACCCGTTACTTGACGGTTACGCCCGTGATCGGGGCGTGTAATTGTGATTTTTTTCATATTTCTTTAGTTTCATCTCCTGATCAGTCCCGCAAGCTCCAAAAAGCTATTGGAAGCCCAGATTGATCTAAATGAAGAAGAGAAAGTAATTAGTAACAATATTAATAAAATATAATTATAAATTAGTTATTATTAAATAAAAACTATATAAAAAATAAGGATAAAATTAGAGTTATCAAATACCCCCATACGTACTTATTTGCTCGTCCCGTGTAAAAAACTTTCTGTAGGGAGCAAAAAAATTACAACACTAGAAAAGAAAATTGAACCTTAGGAGTAAAATGTGAAGTCTTATTCCAATGTGCGTAGATATTTTGGTAGAAAAACCTACTGAACATACAAATTAATTTTTATTTTTTCTAGATTGTGTTTCCAATTATTGATATACTTTGAAATTAAAAATCTTTTAAACCCTAAAATAACAATTAGGGAGAATGTAGTGTGTGTACTAAGATTGACATTACAAAAAATGAAGATTAAGATACCCTCCAAAGAAATCTATCAATGTCGATGGCCATTGACTTGCCCTTTCACACTCTTACCACGACACTAGTCTAACTTATAAGCATAAATCAATAGGACTTAACTAGGTTGAAACATAGGCTTAGGATTTGGCATGGATAATCAAAGATAAACATAATGGCTAGACACACCCAAACCTAAAGAGAGTTCACACAAATAAACAAACATGGCTTTAAAAACATATCCAACTTCCCAAACCTTTTTTTTCTTTTCATACATATATATTTTTTATCTCTTTCTTCCCCTTTTAAAGAATTTTCTAATTATTTCAAAAGGGAGGAAAAACAAATCAGCTCCTTTTTTTCAATAAAAATAGTCACCAAATTTAGATGACTCCTAATCACTCACAATGTTTTTTTATATAATACCATTAACGACCTCATACTTAGGTGTGTGATTAAGATGCTTTTTCAGCCTCAGTGAAATATTTGGTAGAGTTAATACAAAAGGTAGGGTAATTGGCTCAAAGTGGTTTCACAAAGATAAAAATGTTAGGTATGGGTGCAAAAGTTCAAACTGGCCAAAAGAATTGCCTATTTCCTATTCATGTTAATTAGTTTAACTTATGCAAGTCTTGAGAATAGCTAGATGACAAGTTGTAGACATCGAGAAAGAATATCCTACTCTTGATTCACGAAATATTTCTCTAGTAAACTTCATCGTACTGACCTAAATCATTTTTGGATTTTTACTGATTTTAAAATAAAAGCAAAATAAACTATTTCTACGCATTTAGAAAAACAAAAATCTAATTGTATGCTAAATATTTAATTCTACATCAAATTCTACTTACACGTGCACTAAACTAGAAACACAGTATAACACCCCCATCCGTCACATGGGATATAATAGAAGGACCGGCCGGGGACCCATGCCATATTCCACATACAGTCAACGGAGTTACATATTAAAACAAAAATACTATGAGACGATATCAAAATCTAACACAAAGCATTCTAGCGGAAGCTTTTTAGCAAGTTAGAAGAACCCATCACAGACCATGGATGTCTATTATAACCAAAGCAGGAATAAAAGAAAAAATTCCCAGAGTGTCTTGGAAATAATAAAAGAAAACACTTCCCTTTGGCCTTCAAGGGCAAGCACAACCTCAAGGGCTTTAGCCCGCTACTTGTCGTTTGCCTCACCTATTCCAACATAAGAACAATCCACTGCACGATGGAAAAACAGAGCAACAATCAGATAAAGCTGACCAAAATATAAAGAACCCACACCTAACTTGGGGTGGTGGTGCTCCTTCCCTGCACAGTATTAGCAAAACAAAACATAGAAATGAAAGTGCAATTTAAGCACACTTCACCAAAGGCGTAGGCACAAATGGCCACACACCCCGTGCACTCAGGGCACATTCTCGGTGTTTGGAAAAAGGCCAGGGACACACCACCATTCACAATACGGTAACATACATGAACATTACGGTAGTCTTTACGGCTCAAAACCTAAGACTCGTTAACTATGGCTACGATAAGTAACACAATCCACAGGTCGATCGACATAGCTACTGGTTACAGTTCAGTCATATCTCATTGCTCAAATTTCTGGGTGCAACAAGCCACGATGCGTGTTGACCTCCCCTTTCCCATTTCTCTAGATATTAAATTGTTGAAGTATGAGACCGGGCGGTCTGGCGGTCTATCTTGGCGGATTGAAGACCGCGCGGTTTAACGGTTTCCATTTTGCAGTTTGGTTGCTGTGCAGTTGCTGTCTGGAGTTCGAGCGGTCTAGTGGTTTGTACTTGACAGCTTGGAAACCGGGTGGTCTAGCGGTCTCCCATGGCGATCTCTCCTTCCTCTCTGGTGGTAGACGAGCGGTTAGCCCTTCCATCTAACCGCGCGGCTTGTGCGGGTTATTTCTGTATTGACTGCTTAGTCCTGTAATTTTTAGTCCCACATCTCCTTTTTGTATTCTCTCTTCTCTCCTCCATTCTATAAAAGGGAGGTCATACCTTTGTAATAGATACCTTTTTCACATAATAAATTTTCTGTTATACTCCTTCCGTGTTTGTTTTTGTTCGTTTTCTACATGGTATATCAGAGGGCTCGATCATATCTCCTGATTTTGTGTGCTTTCTCTGACCACGCGACCTATCGCGTGGCTTGCTTCTTTTCTCACGGCCTAGCCTCGCATCTTGTTTCTTCCGCCTGCTTGCGACCTGTTCGTGCGGTCTTCTCTTTCTTCTATTTGCGGGGGCTGCTTTATAGCGCTCGACTTCTTTTCCCTCTGCTTGGTCTGTGTCGTTGGTCGTGGCTTTTCTTGCCGCTGGTGTCTTTCATCGGGACCGCCGCAGATCTCTTTTTCCTAATGCTGTGATTTCTCATATTCGCGCTGCTTATTTCATAACCCAATTTTGTT